>JAVXUP010002722.1:0-111894 GCA_033070095.1 Escallonia herrerae
TAATGTGTCTATGTTGCAAACATCGCCACTAAAGACTCATAATTACTTGTCACTAATGACGTGCGTTTACCCCTTAGATAGAAAGGTGTAAGAATCTTGCTGTTGGGACGCAACTCCATCACATTGATTAGGCAGTTGAAGCCAATTATAGAGAAAGTATTATTCAGGTAGTAGCTGGCGGTGTGTTACCACCCAGAAAAAGGGACATTGATGATCCAAAACAAAAATTTGTTGCATTGAATCCTCAAAAAAGTTATTCCAGTATTTGTTGGGACATGGGTATATCATGTACATTATCGATTGGAGTTGGAAGTTGTATGGCTGGGCCAATGGAAAGATTCAACCCTAAGTTTTCCAATTTAATGAATTAAAAAGACTCAACATTTAGTTATTGGTAGTCCAGTAGAACCACAAAAGTGTGGTCGTGAAGTTTCCATTCAAGATCAAATCAAACTTTCGTTTACGTCGTCCGAGTATTCTCGCAGTGAGCACAACTTTTCGGACTCATATGGGAGAGAGCTCGTCCTGTTCAGCGTGCGAGAACAATAGGCAACAAAGGTAGCAGCTGTAATATAAACCAAGATGCGTCAACGTTCTAGTCTGTTATGTTAATCGTCTGTTAGAGATTGATTCTTTAAATCAAATTTTAGAGTCTTCGTTTTTTACAAGATTAACTTTAAGTTATAAATAATGTAATTTTTGGATGATACGGACTAAAAACAGTATTCAACTTGGCAAATGACCAAAGCTTTACTATTTAAATAAAATTTACTAAGGGTGTTTATCATTAACGGGGATATTCTGATACTTTACTTGGTCACGCTTAATTAGGAAAAGTGATATTCGTAAATCCTCATTTTCTTTCTTTGGAATTTAATCACATTTTAGCTTCTAATTTATCAGTTTTGAATGTTTGTCAAACACCTATCAACCTCATCTAATTCAGCTGAAACAAATTTGGATCATTTCAGAATTAGTTCCAAACAAACTCCAAAAACAACTTGGAGAAATAATTAAAAGTACGTAGTTCTAGAGCACATAGTGTGCCAGGCGAACAGATCCTATCCAGATTGAGAGCGGTTGGGCAACTGAAAAACGGGTGAATTGACACTGTGCAAGTACTACAAACACAAGGGAATTAGTTTTCCACACCACCTTTGTAATCGAAACAAGAGCTTTTATATATATATATATATATATATATATATATATATATATATATATATAGCTAAAACTTTCGCTTAGAATCGCGACACGTAGGATTTTTAGAGCTCTATATTTACGTAACGTAAGACTTTTTAAGAACCTTCTCTTTTTGCACATAAGCTTCAACTTTGCATGTAATAATCTCCTAACTTAATTGGTCTTTTTATTTAAAGTCCAACTCTTTTGAATTTGATATATATATATAATCAAGAATCCTATTTGTTTTAGTATATTCTTTTCCTTTTCTACTTTATTTAACTCTTTCTTATAATTTATTATTAAAAATTTTGTAGGTTTCCTTTACCCTATATTTGTAAACTTTATAAAACTACGAAAACTAATTTTACACATTCTAAAACTCTACCTAATCAATATACTTATATATTAGGCATTAATTTTGCTTATTAAAAACTCAAAAGTACTTTGAAATAACAATATAAAATCTCAAAAATATAAAGTGCGAAAGCCATACCTTATTTACTAATTCTTTTTGTAATTTTACAAAGTTTCATTCTAATCTATCATACAAATGTAGGCATAAACAATTAATTCATAATTATGTTAACTTCATTTACGTGTAAAACTTTTTATACAAGACTATATCTTTTTTACAATACATCAGACATCGACTTAAAAATTAGGTATTGCAACTACAACAAAATGTACCTGTTCTCTTTAAAATAAAGTTTTTACAATCCTACTTCTTAAGTTTCTTTCTACAATGGTTTTTACTAAATATTTTGTGGGTCTATTTGGCCGAAGTTTTGTAAACCTTAACTACAAAACTGGAATTTTAATTTTACGTATTTTAAATCTCTATCAAGTCACAATATATATATATATATATATATATATATATATATATATATATGGTGACCGATCCACACCCACCGGTGGAGAAATAACAAATTTCTCCACCGAACCGCTGGTCTTACCAGCGGTTGGCCACGTGGGACAAAAAGGCGAAAAAGGTGTACGGCCACTGCATTAATGGCAAAAAAGGCACGAAAAATGGCACGAGAAATGGTGAGAAAATGGCGAGAGAGAGAAAAAGGACACCAACCGCATGCACAACCAGCGGTTGGCATTAATATGCCTGCCACGTGCCGTCCCCCACCCCTGCCACGTGGCCCAACCCATGGCCCCTGCCACGTGGCGTCCGCTCCCCCTGCCACGTGGCCCACCAGCATGGCCAACCGGCGGTATTAGCGATGGCCCTGCCACGTGGCATCCCCTCCCCCTGCCACGTGGCCCAACCGCTGGTGGTACCAGCAGTTGGTCCCCGCCCCTGCCACGTGGCGTCCCCTCCCCCTGCCACGTGGCCCAACCGCTGGTACCACCCGCGGTTGGTCCCCTCCCTCTGCCACGTGGCGTCCTCTCCCCCTGCCACGTGGCCCAACCGCTGGTACCACCCGCGGTTGGTCCCCTCCCTCTGCCACGTGGCGTCCCCTCCCCCTGCCACGTGGCCCAACCGCTCCTACAACCCGCGGTTGGTCCCCTCCCTCTGCCACGTGGCGTCCCCTCCCCCTGCCACGTGGCCCAACCGCTCCTACAACCCGCGGTTGGTCCCCTCCCTCTGCCACGTGGCGTCCCCTCCCCTCATCCGCAGGGCCCAACCGCTCCTACAACCCGCGGTTGGTCCCTGCCCCCCTCCCCTGCCACGTGGCGCCCCCCCCGCGTGATGCCCCA
Source organism: Escallonia herrerae (assembly GCA_033070095.1). Classification (NCBI taxonomy): domain Eukaryota; kingdom Viridiplantae; phylum Streptophyta; class Magnoliopsida; order Escalloniales; family Escalloniaceae; genus Escallonia; species Escallonia herrerae. The sequence continues at coordinate 2,896 of JAVXUP010002722.1, forward strand.
CCTGGTGTCCTTCCCCACGATGCCACGTGTCGTCCTTCCCTCCCCCGTGATGCCCCAACGTGGTGTCCTTCTGCCGAAATTTTTTTTTTTGCAGCAGCCTTTGACCGCATAAACACCCACCCTTCCTCACTTTTTTCTGTCTTTTTTCTTCTCTCTTCCTCGCTTCTCTCTTTATAATCCCCTCCCCCGAACCCTTCTTCTGCACTCTGTCATCTTTTACCAACTTCCTTCGTACTTCATATCTCACCTACATAATCTCCATAACAATACAAATCAAAAAATTTTACGCTAGAAGATCGGTGGATAACCGCTAGAAGATCGGTAGTTTTTTCTTTAAATACATCAAGTCACAACAAGTAAGTATTTTGAATTTCCTTATAATTCAATGTTAGGTTTATACAAATCAGCGTATTACATTTATAGATTCCAAAACAGCGATTTTTTAGGGTGCCAAATATAGACAGTTTTTCACGAATTTATAAAAAATAGCTAGAGCTAGATTTTGCCAAAATACAAAAAAGAGACCCTAGTTATTCTTAAAGGATCTGTCTCAGGTAAAAATTTCAGATTTTTCCAAAGACTGGAAAGGGGTTAACTGATACGGGGAACCTTGTAACTCTGCAGTGTATTTTAAAATATCAAGCTAGCGCGATTTCGCGCGAAACTTTTATGAGAATCCTAGGATGTTGGGAAGTTCCATTCCCCAGGAATTCGGGCCATTCCGAAGCCGTTACCTATTTTTTTGGCCGAACGGCCCTTTAAGCGCTTGATCCGGACACCGGTTCGCGATTTTTGGGCGAAACCTCCGTAAAATACTTTTTATGTCAAGAATGAATTCAGGAAGCCTCAAGTAGCATTTCGAAGCACTTTTGATATTTTTTTATGCCAGGGGGCATTTCGGTAATTCGCCGCCCCGAGAGGGGTATTTCGGTAATTTTACAGTGCTAAGTTTTTTGACGGACTTTTTAGTCCAGAAATATAATTACAAAACCTGAAATGTTGTTTTGAAGCTGACGTGGCGCGCGTAGGGGTGTTTTGGTAATTTTCCCGCGCCAAGGGGTGTTTTGGTAATTTTCCCGTGCCAAGTTTTTCAAACGACTTTTTAGTCCAGAAATGTAAGTAAACCACCTGAAATGTTGTTTTGAAGCTGGTTCGGGGGCGTTGGGGTGATAGTGAACGCTCAGGGGCATTTCGGTAATTTGCCGATGTTCGGGGGCTATTTTGCTAGGAAGGATCCAGCTTAAAATTCATACCTTAAAATAACTTTTAGTTCAGGAAAGGGTGTGAGACACCCGAAAACTTATTTTGTTCCGGATGTTCTGAACCTTGTGACGCACCGGCGATGACTGCCAGGGGATATTTTGCATAAGTAGCGGGTGTTTTGGTAACTTGCCCCCTTTAAAATTTTTCCTGATATATTTGGTATATAATTGACGTAATACATTTAAAAACTTGACTTTAAAGCGGTTTTGAGGTGTTGGAGGTGTAGGGGCCATCGGGCTATATATTGCTATATAACCACGTTGGCGCTAAATTCAGTGGGAACTAGCGTAATTAAGCGTTCGGAGTGGTGGGAATTGAGGATTTGTTTTAATACATTGAAATAATGACTATTGCTAATGTGTTGGTAAGCTAGGTTAAAGATCCAGTTATAGTTTTGGAATGTAAATATTATGGATATTATGGACGCTAAGTTGGTTTATAATTATATTTTGTTCTTAAAGGTATGAATTTCAGCTCTGGACCTCATGATACATCAATCCTATACGATGACGATGACCACGTCGCGAGGCACGTATTTGACGGTGTCGATAGGGGTGTTTTGGAAACAATTCAAAGCACAAGGCACCTTGAAGAGTGGGTACTAAACGAGGAACAAATACAGCTATTACACCGTCAAAATTTAACCCTGTTCACCGATCCCGGGAAATGGTCTCGACACGACGATTGCCTTATATCCGCTCTAGTTGAACGATGGAGGAGCGAGACGAACTCATTTCACTTCCGGTTTGGTGAAATGACTGTTACGTTAGAGGACGTCGGATTTATACTTGGAATCCCATGTCACGGCAGACCCGTTACTTTGAACGTGCCGTCTGCATCCATAGCGAATATGGCTATGCAGTATTTTCCGGGAATTCCAAGGGCAGCGCTTACAACAAACGGCGTCAAGCTTAAATGGCTGAGAGAGCAGTACGGCGTGCTACCGGATGAATACACTCCTCAAGATTTCGTGACGTATACGAAGGCATTCCTTCTGTATATTATTGGAGCTATATTACTTCCGACGCATTCGAAAAACACGGTGCATCCGAAGTATATGGTGTTCTTGGAGGATCTTGAGGAGGTATACTCCTATTCGTGGGGTTCAGCTGTCCTTGCGCACCTATATCGAGCACTGCATAAGGCTACGAGAAACGGTGCCAAGTCCATTGCCGCCTGCCTGACTCTATTACAGGTATGAGCATTTATTTTCTTGGTAGGATCCTTAGTCAATATATTCGGGATTAATTACTAATTCCATATAATGTTTGCATTCACAGGTTTGGTCTTACGAGAGGCTACCCATGGGTCGTCCACAACCGTTGGTAGATTCCGATGAGACGTGGCCTAGGGTGTGGGCCTGGGGGCCTACGACCAACCGGAGGTGGAGACGGGTAGACCCTCACCACCATCTAAAGTTCTATCGGGGGGAACTAGAGATACTAGATGCATCCCAGGTGACGTGGCAGCCATATGGCAAGGTGATGCATCTGTTGGATGAGTGGTGTTGGCAACTTCCGGTGTCGTACGTGCTGGCAGGTTTGGTTCGGGTGCCGCTCATTCACTTCGAAGAATGTGAGTTTCAGATGCCCGATCGAGCTATGAAGCAAGCTGGCTGTCCACAAGGGATACCAAAACCCGCTGTAGACATGCGGCCATACAGGGGTGGTCGAGGGCCGAACTTCGAGGTGGCTGATGCCTTGATTTTGTTGGGTGACGAGGTGCACCAGTGGAATACCTGGCAGGAAACGTATGATAGCCTTGTATCGCTGAAGCACGACGGCATTAGTACTGAGGAATACTTACAGTGGTTTCTCAGGGTGACGCGCACGAGGGTGAATCGCCCTTCCCAGGTGAAGAAGACATCGTACGCGCCACGTGAGGTCTATGACCAGTTCTGGGCATTGGCCATTGTAAGTCATGCTAGTGTTGTTTGATAATTTATTTGCGCACCTTATCGACCATTTGTCAAATATGATTAGCCATATTTTTCTATGCATGTTTTTTAGGTTGACCAGGGCATTGAGGTGTTCAAGCAGCTGGAGTCGTTTGACTGGTTTGTCGCGCAGGCTCCTGACAATCTCAAGAGGTCCATTGAGAAGTACAAGACTGAAGTTCAAAACTTTAGTCTTGCGTACCGGGGTTACGAAGGGGAGCCGTCTAGTCGCCCTCGTCCTGAAGCGTACGACTATCAGCCCCAGAGTCAGGTGTGGGAGTCGTCTGGTCGCCCTCTTCCTGACGCGTACAACTATCAGCCCCAGAGTCAGGTGTGGGAGCCGTCTGGTCGCCCTCCTCCTGACGCGTACGACTATCAGCCCCAGAGTCAGGTGTGGGAGCCGTCTGGTCGCCCTCCTCCTGACGTACGACTATCAGCCCCAGAGTCAGGTGTGGGAGCCGTATAGTCGCTTGCCTCCTGACGCATACGACTCTCAGTGCCAGAGTCAGGTTCCCCAAGTAGGAATCCAGGCCTCGCGCCCAAGCTTTCGGTCGGACAAAGGACAAGCGACGAAGCCATTGAGGTCGGACAAGATGGCTTGGATCGACCGGCACTACTTCGGGCATGAGCCTGTCAATTCAGCAGACTTTCCCCTTGCGACATTCCTAGGTCATGAGGATATCAGAACGTTGGCGCCGGAGACAGATCTTTCAAATTTTGTCATGAACGCTTACATAGAACTGCTCCGGATTAGAGAGCAACGTTTTAACCGTTCTGAATATTTGAAGCTTAACATGTATCCCACTCATTTTGTGGAATTAACGGTGAGAGAATTCACAGAATGGAGGCGAGGGGGCGGCAGGAGTAAGTGGAAACCAGGTCGAAACGTGTTAGGCATGATGAACGCAGACTATCAATGTCCCGCTGCTGATGCGAACCTTATCATGATACCCTGTCATCATGCAAACCACTGGTTCCTATTAGTTCTCCATCCAGCGTTCAGAACGGTTCACATATACGATAGCCTAAGGGAGGACGAGCCTGGACAGCTGCTGGCACAGATGTACAACGAGTACATCACTTTAGTGGTTAGTATTTATTTTTTGACCTTGGCCCATAGTATATTGTTCTTGTCTCATAGGCTTGATTCTCGTTTTTATTGTTGGATGCAGACTACTGTCCTCTCGCTAGCATGCGGACGGCCACAGGGTGACCCTTGGACGGTCGTGATGATAAAGGACCGACCAAAGCAATATAACGGTCACGATTGCGGGATTTACGTCCTCAAGTACATGGACTACGTTGCTCGCTCGGAAGTGCTCAAACACTCCTCGTGGACTAGGAAGGATGCCTTGACGTTTAGGTATAGGATAGCCTGGGAGCTGAAAAAGAATGAAGCTAGACGCCTTCATTACCATTATCCTGACGTGCGTGGCTAGCTGCTGTGATGTTACAAAAAATTGTACCAAAAAGAAATGTACATAATTTTTCGCATGCTATGAATTTGGCGCTAAAATGTGCGCGAATATACCTTTCATATGACGGCATTCGAAAAAATTACCGTCTCGCTTTTCGCCGAAATTCATAGAAATGGGCTAACTAGCGTGCATGAGGTGCAATGAGCGAAAAAAAAGTGACAAAAAAATTTCAACTTTTTTCGGAAGCTATCAAATGCGGCCTATAGTGTGCCCGAATAGGCCCTTCCTAGGAAAACTCAAAAATTAATGTGTCTCATTTTTCGCCGAAAGTCTTACAAATGGGCTAATTAGCGTGCCTGAAGTGCAATGAGCGGAAAAAAAGTGACAAAAAAAATTACAACTTTTCGGAAGCTATCAAATGGGGCCTAAAGTGTGCCCGAATAGGCCCTTCCTAGGAAAACTCAAAAATTAATGTGTCTCGTTTTTCGCCGAAAGTCTTACAAATGGGCTAACTAGCGTGCCTGAAGTGCAATGAGCGGAAAAAAAGTGACAAAAAAAATTACAACTTTTCGGAAGCTATCAAATGGGGCCTAAAGTGTGCCCGAATAGGCCCTTCCTAGGAAAACTCAAAAATTAATGTGTCTCGTTTTTCGCCGAAAGTCTTACAAATGGGCTAACTAGCGTGCCTGAAGTGCAATGAGCGGAAAAAAAGTGACAAAAAAAATTACAACTTTTTTCGGAAGCTATCAATTGGGGCCTAAAGTGTGCCCGAATAGGCCCTTCCTAGGAAAACTCAAAAATTAATGTGTCTCGTTTTTCGCCGAAAGTCTTACAAATGGGCTAACTAGCGTGCCTGAAGTGCAATGAGCGAAAAAAAGTGACAAAAAAAATTACAACTTTTTTCGGAAGCTATCAATTGGGGCCTAAAGTGTGCCCGAAAACGGAGTTACCAAAAATATCAATAATCCACAAATCAAATCACAAATTAAAGATTGCACAAACCAAATCACAAATTTAAACATTATAAAAGTTCAATTTATACAACTGAAACATTAACCCTAACACTCTTCCTCATCATCGTCCTCCTCGACCATACTGCCAGGTTCGATACCTAACACTTTATAATGGTTTCTCTTGTCATGATCAGTCATCTTATTACACAACGCACACTTTCGTAATTTTTTTTGACCCGTTGCTTCTTCAATCGGATTCTTCATGCGTATTGCTCGTTTTCGCCCTTTTGTTTGAGAAATAATTGGATCAAAAATGTCGTCCTCCTCACGTTGTAGGTCAGTGCCGTCAATGACTGGCTGTTTGGCTCGATTGAATCTACCGCCTGGAGTTGTCCGAGTAGTCGGAGTGTCCACAGTTTCTGGTAATGCCATCCTAAACTGTGCATGCATAGCCTTATCCCGTGCGGCTGCTTCAACTTGATACCTGTACCCATCAAATGTCGACGCTGCATCCATTGATAAACCGTGCATGATGTTACAAAGGTGATTATATCGCAGCGACTCAGATTGCTCGAAATCAACTGAAACATTGGGCACGTAAGGAATGTGACCGTGGACTCTGTTGGCTTCCTTCGTCCACCGTTCCAAGATATACGGTGGAGGGATTTCACTAGCATTCTTGGCGCTCAAAACCCTCAACGCGTGTCGACAAAGTATACCTTTATGCTCAAACAGTTGACAGTTGCAATTAACCAACCCAGTGTCCTTACAAATTGCTACGGTAAAATGTCGTCTGGTCCTCGGAGCCGACGAAGAGCACGGATTGGCGAAGTTCGTCACATTTGTCAAAGCATAAACCTTGATGTCTCTGGTGGAATACTCGTGCAACTTTGTCATGCCATATTGATTCGACTTTAGTAGTTCCTCTTGAAACTGTCGAAACATTTCCTTGGTATAGACTTGAGCCGCATGAGCCTCTAAAGGTGAATAAAGTAGTATAGCTCTTTCTTTGCAAACTGTAGCCGCGTCGGCTTCTCTCTCACGGTACAATTGCCTGTCAACGGCTTTCTGCATCTCTAGTACGAACTCCGCTATACTTGAAGACTGGCCTACGTACCCATCAAAGAATGAATTCATAGCTTCGCTTCTCGAGGTCGTAGTCATTCCGGCTGCAAAAAAATTCTTGGTGTAGGCACCGACCCACTGTGTCTTGATCTCATACAACGATTGTAACCATTCGTGATTGTGCAAATAGTAAGTATCCATTAACGTGGCCCACCTCTCCTCGAACACGTCTACCGTCAACGATTTCTTCACACATGTATTAAAGTCAGTCTTGAATGACGGATGGTTTGCATATACATGGTGAAGCCGTTCGGGATATTTGTTGCTTATGTGCCATGTGCACAGGCCATGGTGAGTATCTGGAAGGACCTTAGCGATTGCATTTTTCATTGCCAGATCTTGGTCGGTGATGATGGTCTTTGGAGGAATATGATACATTGCTTGAAGCCACGTTTCAAATAACCACGTAAATGACTCCTCCGTCTCATCCCTAAGCAGGGCAAAGCCAAACGAGATTGACTGATAGTGGTGGTTCACCCCGGTGAACGGAGCAAAAGGCATAGAGTACTTATTGGTGCGGTATGTGGTGTCAAACGTCACAACATCCCCAAAATTTTGGTAAGCAGCTCTAGAACGGGGGTCCGCCCAAAATATAGTACTAATGCGGTTCTCATCATCCAGTTGGAGACTGTAAAAAAATCCAGAATTCTCACTCTGAAGGGACCTGAAGAGATCAAGTGTAGTTTGAGAATCACTCTTACCGAAAGACTCTCTCCTCTGAGCACGAAGTTCATTTCGAAGGTCTACTTCGTTGAAACTCAACTTGTCAATCCCCCCAGCCTGGCTTGAGAAAACCCCCATCATCTTAGAAGGTGGAATTTTAGCCTCGGCCATTGTAAAAATTAGTTGTCTGTGTGCCGCGCTTATTTCTCGGTGTTGATGAATTTGACCAATCTTACTGGGGGTCATCAACTGATGATTATGGCTCAACTCCACTCCTGTGACAACCCAATGGTTTTCATTTTTTCGGTGTACTGCATACACATGGGCCTTGCAGCCGGTACCCGGAAATGTGTCCCGTTTTCTTTGTCTTGTTGTCCCTTCGTCACTGATCCGAACGACCGGAGTTACATGCGGTGCTCCTCTATGACACTCAAATAGTCTTGCACCAATTTGATCTGTATTCGCCCGTTTTCTAGTCGTCTTAGTTCTAATACCGAAACCTATCGTTTTCGAATATGCTCTATAGTATGCTTCAACTTCGTCCAGTGCTTGAAAAACTTGACCAACGTAAGGTGGATCAGAACCTTCACAAAAATTATTTCCTCCAGTTGCATCCATATTTATACTGGAATCTAAAAAATAAAAATTATATCATTCTCAACAAGTCATAGATTTAAATAAAAGAAGAATAAAATTTATTTAAACCACCGTCTTTCGGGAAATTTGGTATAATGTAAAATTAGCAAAATAGCCCCCGATGAGCGGCAAATTACCGAAATGCCTCCGGGGGTTCATTATCACCCTAACGCCCCAAATCAGCTTCAAAACAACCTTTCAGGTGCTTTGCTTACATTTCTGGACTAAGAAATCCTTTGAAAAACTTAACGCTGCAAATTTACGAAAATACCCCTATCGGGGATGCGAATTACCAAAATGCCCCCTGACAAAAAAATCTGAAAAGTGCTTTGAAATGGGATTTTAAGCTTCCTGAATTCACTCTTTAAAATAACTTTTCAGGTGTCTCACACCCTTTCCTGAACTAAAAGTTATTTTAAGCACAAATTTGTGTAACGTAAAATTAGCAAAATAGCCCCCGGGGGTTCATTGTCACCCTAACGCCCATCAAACCAGCTTCAAAACAACCTTTCAGGTGTTTTACTTACATTTCTGGACTGAAAAACTTTTTTTCGGGAAAATTACCAAAACACCCCTCGCGGGGGGGCAAATTACCAAAATGCCCCCTGGCTTCAGAAAATATCAAAATTGCTTTAAAACGCTATTTTAAGCTTCCTGAGTTCATTCTTGATTTAAAAAGTATTTTACGGATTTTTCGCCTAAAAATCCCGAACCGGTGTCCGGATCGAGCGCTTAAAAGCCCGTTCGGCCAAAAAATTAGCTAACGACTTCGGAATGGCCCGAATTCCTGGGGAATGGAACTTCCCAACACCCTAGGGTTCTCATAAAAGTTTCGCACGAAATTGTGCTGTCTTGATATTTTAAATTACACTGCAAAGTTACAAGGTTGCGCGTATCAGTTAACCCCTTTCTAGTCTTTGAAAAAATCTGAAATTTTAACCTGATACAGATCTTTTGAAAATAACTAGGGTCTCTGTTTTGTATTTTGGCAAAATCTAGCTCTAGCTATTTTTTATAAATTCGTAAAAAAACTGTCTAATTAAGTTTTCACCTTTAGCGACAATTACGCCCCGCAATCAGCTGCAAAACAACATTTCAGGCGTTTTACTTACATTTCTGGACTTAAAAGTCCGTTGGAAAATTTTTTCGGGAAAATTACCAAAATACCCCTCTCGGGTGGCAAATTACCAAAATACCCCTGGCTTCAGAAAATATCAAAAGTGCTTTAAAATGCTATTTTAAGCTTCCTGAGTTCATTCTTGATCTAAAAAGTATTTTACGGATTTTTCGCCTAAAAATCCCGAACCGGTGTCCGGATCGAGCGCTTAAAAGCCCGTTCGGCCAAAAAATTAGCTAACGGCTTCGGAATGGCCCGAATTCCTGGGGAATGGAACTTCCCAACACCCTAGGGTTCTCATAAAAGTTTTGCGCGAAATCGCGCTGGCTTGATATTTTAAATTACACTGCAAAGTTACAAGGTTGCGTGTATCAGTTAACCCCTTTCCAGTCTTTGGAAAAATCTGAAATTTTTACCTGATACAGATCTTTTGAAAATAACTAGGGTCTTTGTTTCGTACTTTGGCAAAATCTAGCTCTAGCTATTTTTTATAAATTCGTGAAAAATTCTATTTCTGACGCCCTAAAAAATCGCTATTTTGGAATTTTTCGAATGTAATACCCCGATTTGTCAAAACGTAATTTTGACGCCCTTTGACGCCCTAAACACGAATTTTAGACTATTGTAAGAACAACTTAAGCGTAACACAATTTAAACAATCAATTGGTAAGAACAAATTGAAAAATACTTACTTGTTTTAACTTGATATATTTCAAGAAAAATCCACCGATCTTCTAGCGGTTATCCACCGATCTTCTAGCGTAAATTTTTTTTGTTTGTATGTAGGTGAGATAGGGAGAATGAGGAGGGTGGAAGAAATGATTCGGGGAGGAGGGATTTTATAGAGAGAAAAGTGAGAGAGGAAGAGAAGAACCGTGAGTGAACAGCAGGGAGGGGGAGGGGGGAATGACACGTGGGGGTGGGGGGTAGGGTGGTAATGACACGTGGGGGAAGAGGGGGTTCACGGGTGGGGGAAAAGGACATAGGGTGGGGGCCACGGGGTGGGGGGCAAGGGGGTGGGGGGCAAGGGGGGTGACGGGTGGGGGGTGGGGTCACGGAAGGCAATAATGCCAACCGCATGTAGGAGTTGCGGTTGGGCATTATTGCCACCATTTTCTCACGAGTTTTTCATTTTCTCGTGATATTTTCATGAATTTATCATAGTATTTTCGTCCTTTTTTGTCCCTTTTCGTCCTTTTTTTGCCCACGTGGCCAACCGCTGGTAAGACCAGCGGTTCGGTGGAGAAATTTGTTATTTCTCCACCGGTGGGTGTGGATCGGTCCCCTATATATATATATATATATATATATATATATATATATATATATATATATATATATATATATATATATATATATATATATATATATATATATATATATATCTCTTTAGGCCTTGAATTTTGACTAATAACACCTTAAAAGTACTTAAATATAACAAAATCAAATCTGACAAATGTATACATAAGAAACATTAACTATTTTTTTTTCTTTACGGAACATATAAAACTTAAAAGCATTTTTGATATATCAAGATAAGAGGATAGTTGAAATTTTAGTTTTAATTATATTACCTCAAACTCTTTTATAAGTCACATTCTCTAATAGACGCAAAAAAATATAAAAAATCATACCTAATATGACTAAATTTTTAAAAGTACTTTAAGATATAAAAATAGCAAGCTATTCTACAAATTAATTTTTAACTACATAACCTCACATTCTAAAGGTCCATCTCATCAACTAATTAAGTTATTAGGATTTAATTTGATTACTAAAGCTTAAATAAATTTTAAATCCAAAAAATGTTTCCAATAGTATTTGAAATAAAAACCTAAGCCAATGTAGCTCATAAGCCTTAAATTATAATCATTTAAGCATATTATCTAATATAAACTCAATTAACCATTTACAGTCTATGTGACAATAAGCATAATCATCATTATATGATTATCTATCTCAATCTTTTGCAAACTTTGTATCAACTACTATGACACTTTATGATAAATTTAGTTAACTAATAACTATAAAATGTACGTATTAGGCCTTAAATTTCACTTTCAACATCTCAAAAAAAAAATTAAAACAACAATACAAAATATCACCAAGGTAACTTATGAAAATCATATGTGGAATTTTAATATTAATACTTCATAAGATAAAAGATTTCTTCTTTTTTAATTGTTTGACCTCAATATTGCAAAGTGTTACATGGGTAAGAATAGTCGTCACTTTATAACTGTTTAACCTCAATCATATGCTAATTTTTTGTAAAACACTCTAAAAATTTTATAATGAATTAAGATAATCATTAGTACTACTTTGTACGCATATGTTTAAATTGATTGTCTTAGAAAGTCTTCAAAAATACATCAAATCGAATAGTCAAAAAATCATCAAACATGACCTTGAAGAAAACAATTACACATAGATATTGCTAATACATAATGCTATATAATCTCTTTTTATAGGGTGTTTATTTGAAAGTAAGTGAAATAGCTCCACGTGCTTTATTTTCTATTACAAAGTTTCATGGCATGTTATAGTAAGTTATTTAAGTCTACCCAAATATTTACTAAATAATAATTTGTGTCCCTTTTACCTTCGTTTATGAGTTTTAATACAAATGACTCTCAATTGTATTCAATTTAATAATAGTCATCAACTATATCAAAATCATCCATAAAATGGGAATGTTGATCAATGATGTGAACTGTAAAATGAAAAAGAAGAAAATGCCTACATTTACTTAGATAGAATATTGATAAAAAGTTCATTCAACGGTTGATAAGTAAGTATATATATATATATATATATATATATATATATATATATATATATATATATATATATGTTTGATTTCTTGAATGTGTAAGTTCATTTTTCTTTTTGGTACAAAACTAAAATTTGTACTAACATTACTTTAAAATGGAGTAAAATTATAATTTGATGTGCAATAATTGACTATTTATTGCATGCTTTACTTTTTGAATGCTTTATTTTGTATGTTTTAATATTAATATTATTAATAATTTTGAGTTTATAAAAAAATTGAATGATTATAAAACTATATGCAAATGTCCCCATTAAATTTTACAAATCTAAATTCGAAGCCAGTAAAAATTTTATAAGACACAAAGTTTTTTTTTCTTATTGGTATATGTGTAAGTACGATAAGCTAGGTATGAGCTAAAGTTTTTCTCCATTTGACATTTTTTTTACTCAAATCACATAGTAAAATATTATTTCTAGCAATACATGTTACGTAATAATTAAAAGAGGATATAAAGAATTAGAAAAGTAGAATGTTCGTGAAAACTAAATACGTTTTTACTTTTATAGTAGTTTTAAATACCTTGATATAATCTATTAGCGTAGTGATGTACCAAAATGAGATACATTTTCAGTATTCTACACAGTTTTTATCAATATAATTCTAATCGTATTAAGTAGTGGCTTATTTGATTCGTGAAATTTACATTCAGGAGTAATCTCAATAATTATGATTTACATGTATATATGAATCGATGCAGCGAAAGTCATTATATTTGTTATTGTTTCAATTTAAAGCATTGTTAACTATATTATAATATAATATTAATGAGAAACAAATTATATCAGAAACAAATTATATCTCAAACCAACCAAATTACGTCTCTACCCGTGCATTTGCACGGGTGCATTAGCTAGTATATATAAAAAGCTGAAACATTTACTTAAAATTGTGACACGTAGAATTTTTGGAATTCTATCTTTACGACAAGTGGAACTTTTTAAGAGCTTTCTCCTTCTGACACGTAAGCTTTAACTTTGCATGTGGTAGTCCCCTAACTTAGTTGATATATTTATTTAGAGTCCAACTTTTTTGAATTATATATATAAAATTCAAGAATCCTATATTTGTTTTGGTATTCTTTTCTTTTCTACTCTATTTAACTCTTTACTATAATTTATTATTAAAAAATTCATAGGTATAATTTTTGCCATATTTTAAAACTTTATAAAACTAAGAAACTAATTATACAAATTCTAAAACTCTACCTAATCAATATACTTATACATTAAGCCTTAATTTTGATTATTAAAACCTCAAAAGTACTTTAAAATAATAATCTAAAATCTCAAATATGTAAAATATTAAAATTATACCCTACTTACTAATTCTTTAGTATCATTGGCCTGACTTTTCTATTTAACTCTTTACTATAATTTATTATTACAAATTTGTAGGTATAATAAATGCAATATTTTAAAACTTTATAAGACTAAGAAACTAATTATACACCTTCTAAACTCTACTTACTTCAACTTTGCATGTGATAGTCCCCTAACTTAGTTGATCTCTTTATTTAGAGTCCAAGATTCAAGAATCCTATTTGTTTTGATATTCTTCTCTTTTTCTACTCTATTTAACTCTTTACTTTAATTTATTATTAAAAAATTCATAGGTATAATTTATGCAATATCTCTAAACTTTATAAAACTAAGAAACTAATTATAGGCCTTCTAAAAGTTTACCTAATTAATATACTTATACAATAGGCCTTAATTTTGATTATTAAAATCTCAAAAGTACTTTAAAATAACAATATAAAATCTCAAAAAATGTAAAATACGAAAATCGTACCATACTTACTAATTCTTTAGTATGATCCTTTTGTAAATCTTATAAAACTAAAAAAAAATAATCTACTTCTTTTAAAGCTCTACATTATTCAAAAAGGCTTCATTTTGGACTACTAACTTCTTAAAAATACTTAAAACAAATAAAATAAAATATCACAAATATAAATAAAATCTCGCAAATGTAAATAACGAAAAATCATGTATGAAATTAATGATTAATCCTTACAAATTAAAAGGTAAGCTTTTCATAGCGTATATTTTCGTTTTTAACTCAATCTTTTAGTTATGCAAAACATCATCCTATTTGTTTTGGTATTTTTTTCTTTTTAAAGAAATCTTATTTCTCCATAAGCTTTATTGTAACTTTTGCCTTTTTGCATCAATTTTCTTAAAATCTAACATGTTATGAACAAAATATTTAAAACCTATTATATTGGATCTACAAGAAAAATTAAAATTGATTGAAGAATAATTTATGACAAACTGAGAATAAATTTATAGAATAAAAGAGATGAAAAGATAAACAACTACAAAAAGAGAGAAGCCTGGGTGGCCCCAGGGTGATAGTGGTATAACCGAAATGTCGGTGCTAGATGTAAAGTGTGAGGGTGGTAATATATACAATTATGCGAGTGATCAGCCATGCTAATTACGATAGTGATAATTGTTGTGGTAGAATTAGAGTGTTGGTAGTGAAATTTGGATTATGTAGTGATAACATGTGGCTATAGCGGTGTTGGTGTATAGTATGCTAATGCTTGTGGTGGTGATAGTCATAACTAAACGGTGGTAGTGCAAGAGGTGATGGTTATTGTTAGAGTTATTGTAGTAGTAGCACTAAGGTGTTTCGAGGTAATATTAATTTACATTACAGTACTGATTGATAAGTTTTGATATAAACTGAATTGAACAAATGATGAACCTAAAAAAGCTGACGATAGAAACATGAAAGTGCACTGACGAGCAAAAGTTATGATATGGTGAAGGTAACTGTAAATATAGTGGCAATGATAGCGTTAATTAAGGTATTTTGAGGTAGTGTTAGTGTAGTATTCATAGAAAGATTTCGCTGAGAGTATTATGCAGACAAGCGATGAACTTAAATAAAAACATAATGACTTTAGGTTAGTTTTACCAGCAACTTGAGGTGCATAAACTATATCCAAGACTAGAATGATTTTTATCTTTTGATTTTGATTTTGGTCCCACATTTTGATTCCTTAAAGTTTCATTAATTAGGCAAGACGATGTTTTTGTGGTACTTTCTAGCCCCTGGCTACACTAATCTAATATTCCAATGGTATTTTCATTAAGTCATGTGAACAACACTTTAATAAGTTATGTATAGATAGAAATACTTTTAATGCTATTTTTCCTTTTCATTATGCACGAGACAAATAACATACACAAAGAGTTTCTCATGAAGAAAGAAGGTGAGTAAATTTGACATTTATACTTATAAGAAGATTGAGATTCGTAAACACCACCAGTAAATAAGTTATAACACTCTTTACTAGATTAAACTTACAAAAAATCGGAAGTAATGGTACAAATAACTGACTTTTTTTTTAATCATATTGGTTTTGGGCATATCATTGATACATACTAACGATTATATCTACAAAGTTTTAAATATTAAACTAAAAAGTTTAAATTGAGTTAAATAGCAGTACGAGATTGTTGCCATATTTCGTTACGAAACGTTGATGAAAAGCCATCTTAAATCTACAAGACTTTTAATTGTGACGTTCACATTTTATTAAACTCACAAAAATCGAAAGTGATGGTACAAATAACTGGCTTTTCTTTTTAATCATATTGGTTCCGGATATATCATTGATACATACTAAAGATTATATCTACAAAGTTTTAAATATTAAACAAAAAGTTTAAATTCAGTTAAATAGGAGTACGATATTGTTGTCATATGTCGTCGCGAAACGTCAATAAAAAGGTATCCTAAGTCTATAAGATTTAAAATTGTAACATTCACATCTTATTTATGAGTAAAAACTGATCATATTAAATAATGCATTCTACCTTTATTGCTAAAGTATGCTTTCATAATGCTAATTTTTCAAAAGTTTTATTCAATTCAAAGGCAATCTTCTATATAGTAAATTTCTTCCCAACAGTTAAAACAATAATAGTTATAAATAATTTAATAAAAATACATTATAAAAAATATTTTTAAAAAGTTAGAAAAATTAACAGTTATAAAATATTTATAGAAATAAATATTAGATAATATTTAAAAAATTAAAGAACGTCTCGTGCATTGTACGGATCCCTTAGCTAGTATGTAACGAAATAGCCAAGGCTTAATGCGAGTTCTCTGAGCTTCTTAGTCGGGGGTTGGTGGGGGGAGGGGGAATCTAAGGCCCCGTTTGACACTCTTTTTTTCCCTCTTTTTTTTTCAGTTTTAAAAACTGAAAAAAAAGGCGTTTGGTAACCATTTTTTTTTCAATTTAAAAAACCAGTTTTTAAACTGCAGAGTAAAAAAAAAAACTCCAAAAACTGGTTTTTTTTTTTCGACCACCACCACCACCCTCCCACCGCCGGCAGCCACCTCAGGCGACCACCGCCGGAGACTGCCGGCCGCCGGCAGGCCACCACCGGCAGCCACCTCCGGCCGCCGGCAGCCACCGCCGGAGACTGTCGGCAACCATCTCCGGCCGCCGGCGACCACCGCCGGAGACTGCCGGCAGCCACCTCCGGCCGCCGGCCACCACCGCCGGAGACGGCCGGCAGCTACCTCCGGCCGCCGACCACCACCGCCGGTGACTGCCGGCAGCCACCTCCGGCCGTCGGCCACCACCACCACCACCGTCGACCACCGCTACGCCCCACCACCGCCACCGCAAACCACCAAAAAAAAAAGTCAAAATAAAAAGGGTTACCAAACACCAAAAAAAAAAACCTCAAAAAAAAAAGGGGTTATCAAACACCCACTTGTTTTTATAAAAAAAATAAAATTAAGCTGCTCTTTAAAAAACTGCTCTTTAAAAACTGAAAACCAAAAAAAAAAATTTGTCAAACGAAGCCTAAACTTTTCTCCTTTTTTTTTTTGTAGGTATATTCACTTGGCAAGAAAGTTTGGGATCCACGTTCTTCACTTTTTTGAGAAATGTTGACTTTCTAGGAAATCATATCATGCAAGATTCGTAGGATTTTGCAAAAATTAAAAAAACGTGCATCTCAAATTTGAAAGAACCTTCTCTCTCTCTCTCTCTCTCTCTCTCTCTCTCTCTCTCTAATTCACCTTCTCTAGCTCTCAATATCAAGGATTTCACACCTTTTTTATTTTTTTTTTCCTTAAAAAAAACAACCTTCCTAATTATGCTCAAAAAAATGGATCAATAATTACCTGTAGATTATAAACTCAAGTAATCCCACTGCGTCTTTAATTACAAGACAAAAAGAAAATCAAATTAAATTCTTCGCCAATCTTGAGCTACAATTAGGCTGGAACTGGAATAGTTTTCGTGTTAAATTAGCGATGAAGTTCTTGTCAGTCTTATTTCCTTCTTGGCTGAAGAGGCTGGATGATTGACAGATATGTGAGTGTCCCTGAAGGAGCTGGAGCTGGAGCTGGAGACGAGGGTCACGTCCCAACTGGTTGGTGACATGTCACTAAAAAGTAATGGGCTACTTTTGGATTATTTCATCAACCCTTAAATGCACCTCCATTGTCGATGTGCATCGCTTGTCATCATGCATCTTCTTGTGCTCCTTATGCACTTCATTGAATTAAAGTACGGTTCTCGCCCTTTGAGCTCCAAAGTTCTTCCTTTTGGTGGCAATTAATTACTGATAATTTGACAAAATTGAGGAGGAGAGTCGCTACATTTTAATTTCGTCCCGAAAAACGTGGATATTAAACATCTTTGATGAACCGTGGGTTCGGTTGCAATTCTCAGTAGTGTTTTTACACATGCAATCTTTAATCTTGGCGTCAATTGCACCTAACACTTTAATATTTTTGAAAATTGATACCCAATGCATTCAACTCCAAAAGTTGGTACACCTAGCACCGATTGACCATTGACCCCCATTTCGGCCAAAAATTTTACACTTTTGTCCTTGCAATAGATACGTGTTAGCGCCACAATCACTTTCAGTATAACGTCAAGAGGATATTACACCAAAAGCGATGTTCTCATTATAAGTATTGTAGATAATTTTTTACGGGCAATTTATGAGGAAATGAGTCACTGGAGGAAGAAAAGTGGGAACTCGTGATTTCAGTGTAGCTTGTTCGGATTTTCAACAGGAAGTTAGGGTAACCTGCTTGAAAGGTGGAACATGAAGTGAAACAACAGTCTTTGTCGTGGAAATATGCTTGAATTAGAATGCAGATGTAGCCTTTGCTCTACCAATCAAAGTAGTAGCTAGATCGGAGAAAATATTAGTGGACGGATCTAATTGTTTTTTGTGCAATAGACTAAACGATTTAATCTTCACTTATTTGTGACTCATTAACCAAGTTTCTTGCGTTTGTTCAGCGTCATACCGTTATGTTAGAGGACCACACATTTGTGATTGATGCGTGTTCATAAGTTTGGGGTTATATGCTATGAGCTGTACAGTGTCATTTTTTATTTGGGAGAGGGTACAGAGGGTGGACACTATACTGCCTCCGTGAAACATGATGATCGCTGGACCGTATATGACGATATCAAAGTATGTTAGTGTTGGAGGGAAGCACACCATTGACCATGTTTTGTTGCCCAAGTTTCAATGTGGTCAATGGGCTCACCCTTGTATAATAATTGTCATTGCACTCCTTAATTGGACCAATCAAGTCTTTCCGCTAGCATCCGTCAATAACAAACCTGTTAAGTTGTAATGGACCACCGAAGTGAAGGAGGAGGCAAGTTTTTGGTTCAACTTATTGCTATACTGGGCTTCAAAGAAAATACTGTACAGCGAGAGAGAGAGAGACACACACATAGAGAAAGAAGAAAAAAATTGATGGACCGAAGTGAAGGAGGAGGCAAGTTTTTGGTTCAATTTATGGCTATACTGGGCTTCAAAGGAAATATTGTACGCAGAGAGAGAGGGGGGGGGGGGGGGGGGTCTGTTAAGTGTTAATTAGATCTGACAGATGCATAGAGGGGTGAAAGAAAAAGGCTGAACAGTGGAGTGGGGGATGGTTTTTCTAACACTAAATTCGATCGTATCCAGAAAAGGTGAAAACACCTCTCAGGTGTTTTTTTTTCTTTTTTTGGCACTATTTGAATTTTTATATTCAAAACGAATACAGAGATTAATAAAAGTACACCGACAAAAACATCCTTTTTGCCATCCTTACAAAAATGGAAAACAAAAATGGTAAAGTATACGCCCTGTAAAGTTCTGTTGGTAGCAAATGGGGTGCATAATAATTCTAAATGAGTAGAGTTTCAATTTTTAGAGTAAAAACGTGCATTTAACGTTAGGGTTCTCTAAGATATATGCTATTATGTGATGGCTCCGTTAGTCTGATCATCCCTTCTTTGAGTCAATCGTTATTTACAAGGATCACGCTCTAGCTGCCTCCCTAATTCATTGACTCGCCAATATTTCAGTAACTTGTGTTTCTACAAAGTTTGATTAAATTCCTATTCCATTCGTAGGGCCAGCGCCTGCTCTTGAAAAGCTGAGTTATGTAGTGATATGATGTGGTTTACCGTTGTGGCATCTTTGGTCTTTTGACTCTTTTATTGTGTTTTTGTTTGTGTTAGCTTCCTCCGTTGGTGGTATCCTCTTTCCATAGTACCAGGCACAAGCGACGTGCACTTTTCACTGTGCAAGACTCAAGTGACAAGGACGAGGTTTTCACTTCTAAAACTTCCTTGATTAAGCATATTTGTTGTATTTACTATGCACACAATCTCATTTCTACATCTGAAGTGATTTATGTAGTCATTTGGTGTTATTTACTTTTGTAGTCATTTTGTGGATCTTTGGTTTTTGAACTCGTTAAACTCTTCATTAAGAATATTGGTTGTTGTTAGTACATACACCATTTTGGTCATCGAATTCAGTGATTAGTTGATTTTATGCATGATTCAAGCAAATTGATTCTTATTACAAATATTTGTTTCAGGGTTTTCCCATGCATGCCAGTCAAGCCCCTGAGGAGCGGCACGTGAAGAAGCATACTTCTGCTGCCCTCCGGTTAGTTTGTTTTGAAGAGTTCATAATGTTTTGTTCGGATGCTTACTTTTTAATATTTCAATTTGGTCAACTAGAGATTGCTAACATTGTTCTTTTTGGATATGAAGTATTTTTACAATAGGATATCAATGTCTCGGTATCGTCGACTGTAGAGACTTTATAAAAGTGGAAAAGGGATTACCTGAAGCAATAACCACGCCTAAGCGATAGTCATTGAGTTCTATCAAAAAGTATAAATTGCTTCTTCTAGAGTACTTGGGATATTCTGCTCGTCGGTTTGGTGTTTGCCCCTTGGTGTAGAGTTGTCAAACGGGCCGGGCGGCCCGCGGGCTGGCCCGACCCGGCCCGGTTCTGGCCCGGGCTGGCCCGGCCCCGACGATGAACAGTAGCGGCCCCAGCACAGCGGGCCTGGGGCCTGGGCCTGGACCAGGCCGTCCATTGCTGCGAAAAAGCCCGGCCCGGCCCGGCCCGGCCCGAAGTCGGCCCGGTCTGCGGCCCGGGTTTGGCCCCACTTGTTTGAATTTTTTTGTTTTTCCCCCCTTTCTTCCACCCCTTTTCCAAAATTCCACTTTTACCCCCCCAACAGCAATATAACGGCTAGTTTGGGGGGTATTTTAGTCTAACCTATATTTTTCAACTCCTTTACACTCTTACCCTCCCCAACAACTATAAACGGATAGTTTGTAGGGGTATTTTGGTCTTTTGTGAAGTTTCTAAAATCTATAAATTCACACCATTTCTCTCTAATTTTTCACACCAATCTTCTTACTCTCTCTTACCTAAACATTCTATATTTCTACAAGCTTTGCTACTATTTTCCTCTCCAATTACTACTCTTGCTAATTACTACTAGTATTTACTAATTAGTACTCTTGTTTATTAATTACTAGTCTTGCTAAATTCTTTTTAATTACTACTCTTGCTAATTACTACTAGTATTTACTAATTAGTACTCTTGTTTATTAATTACTAGTCTTGCTAAATTCTTTTTAATTACTAACTCTCTAATATTTGTTACTCGTTCATTCTTTTAATTGTTATTTCTTATTACTACTCTTATACTTGTGTATTTAGTTACTCTTACAAAGTTTAGCTCGAAATATGGCTGGATTATTGAAGAAAATGAGGCGTGCATCGTCATCACGAAAAACATCATCATCATCGCAAGCACCACCACCAGCACAAGCGCCAGCGCCACGGCCATCACAAACACCAATCCAAGCACCAACACAACCATTCGTTCCTGGACGAATGAGTACAGGCTGTATGATAGATACCCAAGCCAATTGGGAGTTCAATCAAAACATTCCAGATTTTGAATACACGCCTGATGAAGACCCCCCGCATTATAGTCAAGGACGCAGCTCGGTTGGCGAAGCTACTACTCCGTGGCATAATCTCAACCCTATGCCTGGTCATGATGAAGAAGGGCCGAGCAATGCCTCCGGTAATGAGCCAGAAGTCCAAAAGGGGAAAAAAAAGAAAGCCGAGTGTTGGAATCATTTCGATGTAGTTATGGTGGACGGCATCCGAAAAGCTCGATGTAAGTACTGCGCTAAATTATTTTCGTCTGGTAGTGGTAATGGACATCTTAACAGGCATTACCCTCTGTGTGCACCTCGACAAGGCCACGTCGAACCTACCCAAACGCAGTTATCTTTTGACGGTAAGTTATTTGTTTATAATCAGCGAGAGCAAAGAGACGGTCTCGCTGAATTTGTTATTCATGATGAACAAGCCTTTTCTTTTGCCGATAATCCTAAGCACTCTAGATATATGAACACATACGTTCAACCTTTGTACAAAAAGGTTCATAGAAACACAACTAGATCCGATGCACTCCGACAGTACAATGCTGCTAAAGCACGCCTTATCGATTATTTCGATAAATTTGAAGGTAAAGTTAGTCTTACTTCTGATATTTGGCAATCTCCTTATACTTTTGTTAGTTATTCTTGTGTGACCGCTCATTGGATTGATGTAGATTGGGTTATGCACAAGAGAATCATCGCTTTCGAGCACTTCCCTTATCCGCACGATGGAATGAACATTGCTATTCTTATATTAAAAGCATGCACCACATTTAAAATTAAGGATAAGATTATGAGTGTTAGTTTTGATAATGCTTCTAATAATAAAGTTGCTGTTGCAGCTTTAAAGGAGACGCTTCAACCTGTACTTAACGGTGAATTATTTCATGTTCGCTGTGTTTGTCACATTATTAATTTAATTGTTCAAGATGGTTTAGCTGCTGCAGGAGATATTCTTCTCAAAATGAGGGGTATGACAGCGTATGTTAATAGCTCGAGTCCGAGAACACAACAATTTAAAACGTTGTGTGTTCAATATAATATGCCTCGCAGGAGAGCAGTTACAGATGTGGTCCACAGGTGGAACTCTACATACCACATGCTTTTACACATTCTGGCATACCGAGAAGTCTATACGCATTTTCTACTAACCCAGTTCCCAGCCGGCTTGCCAACTCAAGAGGAATGGCAGATGGCCACATACCTAGCTGAATTTTTGGAGGTATTCTACACGTCTACCAATTTATTGTCTGGTACGTACTATCCCACCTCTCCTCTCGCTGTAATAGAAATTCTGAAGATGGCTACAATGTTAACAAAATGGAGATATATAGGACCCTTTAAGGAAATAGTAAAAGTGATGGATCAAAAATTTAATAAATATTGGAGTAAGCTGCCTGCTATTTTTACTGTGGCTACTTGTTTAGATCCTAGGTTAAAGTTGCATGGCGTGAACGCCTCGATACAAGAGATATCGAAATTAATGTGCTACACAGCAGAGGAGACAACCGCATTCACAGCAAAAGTGAGCAAGAGGTTTGAGGACTTGTTCAACGTCTATCGTAATTCTGCTGACGTGCGCGGGCGAGCTACATCATCATCCACTGTTGAGAGGTATTATGCGCCATACCTTCAGGGCTTTGAACATCTAGTAGCAAGACAACTACCAGGTGAAGGTACTTCTAATTCGGCAGGTTCGTATACTTTTTCCTCTTTTAATGAGATTGGTGTATATGCAAATACTGATCATTATTCTGATTTATCAAGGCAAGAACAGGTTAATTTTAATTTGTTAAATTTTTGGAAACAAAATCAAAACATGTATAAAACTTTATCCCAAATTGCACGGGATGTACTGCCAGTGCAAGCCTCCACGGTTGCTTCAGAGTCGGCATTTTCAGCTAGCGGGAGGGTTTTGGATGACAGGAGGAGTCGTCTTAACCCCGAGTCGCTCGAGCTATGTGTATGTTGGAAGGATTATCTTGATGCGAAATACCGCGAGCAAGATAAACCGATTGATGATAGGAAGAGCAGTGACTCGGATATTGAAGTACTTCTGGATGATTAGGTAATTTGTTTTTATTTTCCTCTTTTGATCCTTTTGGTTGACGTTGCAGATTTCTTGATCTTTGATTGCTGATATTTTGGATAGACATTCATTATTATTTTGATTGTTAGAATTTTAAGAATAAATTTTTTCACAAAATATACTTTTTTTTCCATATATATAAAATAAATTTTTACAAGCAAGATATATATTTTTTCGTATATATAAAAAAATAGGTAACTTCGCCTGTTTGTTTACAAGCAGCCGGTCCCAAGCCCGGATAAAAGGAGGAGGGCCTATGAATACATTTATTATTTTTCTATATAAATTGTTATGTGTTAAGATTTTATTAATAAAGCTCATCAAGAAGAGTATGAAAATGTTTAACATATAATAAAAAATATAATGGCTAACAAATAAATATGTATATACATACATACATATATATATGTATATTACTTATAATGAAATAAAAGGATAAAGATTAGGTTCGTTAAATTGTGAATATTGCCTAGAGATGAAATTTAAAATTGAATAACAAGAAGAAAAAAAAAAAAGGGCCCGGGCCCGGCCCAAGCCCGGCCCTAGCTATTGGGCCTAGGGCCTGGGCCTGGACTGGGCCTAGGTTTGCCTTCGGCAGGCCCGGCCCGGCCCGGTTGGCAGCCCCCACTGGCCCGGCCCCGGCCCGGCCCCACAGCAGGCCCGACAGCAGGCCCGACGGGCTTGGGCTGGGCCGGCCCAAGCCCGGCCCTTTGACATCTCTACCTTGGTGTATGGAAACTCGCAAAGTAAAGTACAAGTTTGTGTCGTTTTTTTTTTTTATATAGCATGTAGATTCAAGAAAAGGACGAGGACTTGACAAAGGAAACTTCTCAAAGAGAGAAAAGATTGGTAAAAATGATATAAAGAAAGAAACAAATTGATCATCAGATTGCATTCGATAAGGTAACATGAGAAGAGTTTACATTTTTTACTTTTCCTTAACTAAGAGCTTTTTAGTAACAATTTGGATGCTTTGGAGTACAAGAGGAAAGTAGAAGTTTAGAGTGTTATAAGATGGTTTTTTAGAGTTTAAAACCTGTATGATGATGCTTCTACATGCTTATTGGTGTTTCTTTTGGACGGGATATATAAGTGTTTACAGCCATGACAGATATCTTTGCTGCTATGCCCCTGCAATCACTTGACTTCAATGATGGTTACTTTGCATGTCTTGAATATCGTGGTGCAGTGAAATCCGTAGATTTCAGAAGAGTACTCGGCTCCTGATAAAGAAGTTGCCTTTCCAAAGGCTGGTTCGTGGAATTGGGCAGCGCGTCAAGGTACATCCAAGGGTTTCTCACTAATTCCTTTACACTTTTGAAATTTTGATTATAGTGATTGTCCCTAAGTTATTATTACATGTTATCTGGTGGCTTTGTATAGGCAGGTACACATTCCCAGCCCTATGCAGTGCGGGCGCTGCAGGCGATAGCTGAAACATACCTTGTCGGTTTATATGAGGATGCCAACCTATGTGCAATTCATGGGAAACGTGTGACCATAATGCCCAAGGACATAGAGTTGGCAAGAAGGATTAGAGGCAAACTGCCTAAAGCTACTAGGGAGAGAGAGAACAGTCATGCCCAACGACCGAGAGCTGGCGAAAAGGATTAGAGGCAGACGTTTAAGAGAATGACCAATGTTGATTATCAAGGCCAGGAGTTACTCGTCAAGGGAGATCAATTGCGTGAGTTCGACATGTTCTCCTAGAGCTCGATCGTCAACCATACGTTGTTGTACAAACTTTCTCGGCAACATTTTACTAAGATGTCAGTCGGGATGCATCTCTTGGATCTTTTATATGCACTAGTGGCTATCACATGCAATGCACGTGGACAGTACGCATTTAAAGTTCTAAAATGGTTCATCTAATAAAATGATAATTACCCGGCACTTTTTTATTGTTTACATTCCACTTTTTTCATCTATACTTTGAGAAACGCTTTATTTTGGAGACAAGAATGAAGTGTAGGTCCCCTTCATTTTAGTATTTCATATTCTGTCAAGGACCTTTTGCACTTATTAATTTACCGAAAAGGTCCTTGACAGAATATTCTGTCAAGGACCTTTCGTCACACTTGTCATGGAACCAGTCACCATAGTCTGTACTCTTCATATATGCAATCAAAAAATAAACGCCCGATAGATATGAGCGACTTAACATTTTTTTTGTCTCGATTAGTTCCATTGACTTTATAGCAAACTCCATATAAAAGACAACGGATTACATGCACATTTACCATATTCTTATTCTTACCCTTATTTTGCTTGTCAAATAATACATATGTTCCTAATACTCAGTTTGCACAGAGTTTGAAACGTCAAAAAAAGGAGGAAAAGGAACTTCCAGGATGACGTCCTGGATCATTAGATAGGAATCCGGTGAGAGCCTTTGGGAATATGTTCCTATTACTTTCCTACTGGCTTAAGTCAAATAAAAGGGAGGAAGCCTTCATAAAATGAACAACCAAGTGTTATCCTTTAATAAAGCAGTATAAAATATGCAACTTACCTTGTCGAGTATATATTGAATACAACCTAATACCATGTCACGCGATGATACGTCATCATGGCCCAATATAATGCATGGAACGGACTTTGATGAAAGAATTCGTAAGAGGACCCTATATTTGATAAAGTTGTCACATTCGAAGGTCCTTCCACCACCCCACCCATCACTGTCGAGGTCCCTTCTCTGTTTAGTCTCAGATATGGTTCCACACCTGGTTGAAGTGGATGGTCACAAAGATTCGATCGAATAGGATCCATTGGGTAGTGTGACGTGCATGGTATCGGGTTTTGTATCGTAGAGAATTTTGTTCTAGTTCCCCTTGCTTCATTATGAAACTGCCCAACACATTACTACAACAAGCTAAAGAAGGAAGCTCTCCTTTGCATTATTACTTCACATCTACATGTTCACGAAAGTCGTAGTTACTCTTGGAACATGTCTTGTCTTTCGAAGCAAAGTTCAATGAATTTCATAGGGCAATGACAGTCACAAGTATGAGATCTCCCTATCAATGCACATAAATTCTTGCAATTACAGGCATCATCATTCATTTCCAAAGATTCCAAACATCCATTTGCATGTCTTTCATACTCATATGAGCCCATGAGTATTTTTTAAACCAAAAAGCAAGAGCCTGAAATTAAAGCACTTGCGCTGACATTTGTAAAATATTAGCAAATTGAAGATAGATGAAGGCTAAATAAACATGTGTGTTAAAAAGACACAATTTGCATCAAGTAAACAAAATCTACATACCAGACGTAGTGTTTAGGGGTGAGCACAGTTCGGTTTGGAGGCTAAACCGCAAACCGAACTGATGGACCTTGGTTCACAAATTCTTGAACCGAACCAAACCAAGACACCTCGGTTTGAACAGTTCGGATCAGTTTGATCTTTTGCGCATCTTTTAGTTTGAAAGGAGAAACAACAGTCTAATAACCAAAAAGTTACATTACAGTTACCAAGCAAAAGCACTATCAACTCATACTACTGGAATTCATATTATCGCAGGAGGGGAAAACCATAGAAGGATGAGGTTAGGTGAAAAAAGGAATAGATATCAAACAAGCAGTCTCAAAACTCCAACAAGCTCTAGGAAATTTGATACATATCCACTGCTATGTTTTTCTTAAACAATTGGCTGCCGCTTTTTAGCACTAAAAACAAAGCATCTGAACATAAGCATATACATAAAACTGGGAAGATGAACGTTAAGGAAAAACACTAACGAGTCCTTTAAAAAAGAAGTCTTCGATCTAAAAAGTTTGATCTGAAAGTTTACTGGGATTTGGGAAGTGAGTGAAAACTGAGAAGTAGGAGACGTGTAGTACATCAGGATGTCTCTATAGAAGAGTACCTGGGATTTGGGAAATTTGACATGGCTGCCGGCTTGGCAGTGACCTTTGTAATCTTCCCAAATTGGATGAAAAAGAGGGCTTTCTTATCTAAAGGCGGGGTGAGCTCTCTGACTATGCAATGACCATTACGAATAAAACAGATATATGTGGGGTGGGGGTTGAGGGAGAGCTAAAATGCTTATAGTGTGTGTGGGTATATTATCTCTGAAGAGTGAAGAAGAAGAATGGATTTGGACAGCCGGGGGGGGGGGGGGGGGGGCTGAATCAGAAGAGTGAAAGAGTAGGGCTATGGTTGAGGTATGATCGATGTTATTTTATACCTTGGTTATTCAGCTAACTGGGGTTAAGGGATTATATTTTTTTAATCTCTTTATAAGCCCTCGGTTCGGTATCACGCCAGTTTGGAATTTTTGAACCGTGAACCGAACCGAACCGAACCGGCCTCAGTTTGAAAATCTAAATCCAAACCGTTCAAATTTATCAACAGTCCGGATTTTATCGGTTCGGTTCTCTCAGTTTGAACGGTTCGGATCGGTTTCATCGGTTTGGTGCTCACCCCTAGAAGTGTTAAGCGGACCACAGGTGAAACTGTTGAAAGCCAAGAACATACTAAGACAAAAAAAAAATTAAACTAAATTTTGATCAATTTTAACCCTTCCATTGGCTGAATATTGTGTCCTCGCACATAGCCCATAGCCCCATTGACTACCATCCTTTTTGAAGCTTAGGTTGGCCAATTCGGATGTCAATTGGCTACAAGTATGCCACGTTGGTTTCCAAAAGACATACTAGTTAGAAATATATGATTTTAAGAATATTATTTATTAACACGTTAATGTTTAAGAATGTTATAGTAATATAACTTCACCAATAGACTCATGCGCCGCAAAGAAGTCATTAGATGTACACAGAGACGTAAACTAATTCTTTGACAGAGAATTGTGAATGAAGTTATCTCAAGTGACTAAAATTTTATGCACAAGTCAATGAGTCAAGTTATCTATTCATGTTGCTTGTAAATGAGTCAAGTTATCTTTTCATGTTTGTCAACAGAGTCAAATTCTTGTGTCAAACTATAGCATGACAAAGAACAAGCAAACTTTTGGTAGCTTTTAAGTACTTCTTATTCACATTGCAACTACTATATTGTAGAATTTGTTACCGCATGTTTCAGCAAAGTAGAGGACACACAGGGTTTACCGAATTAGACATTATTGGCTTCTTTGAGTAAAAATTAGCTCATAGCTACTTTGACCATAAAATGTTCTTTTCAAATTACTCATTAATTTCCATGTTGAAGTCAATGTTTGATCAAGAAATAATCGGAAGCTAACCAATTAATTCCTTACCAGATTAGACATTGTAGATGGTTGACTTGCCAGAGATATATGCTGCCATTTATAGTTGTTCAACACAATGAACATAAGAAACAAGATAATGAATAAGATCGAGAAACATGAAGGGTATGCAAGTATGTTCTGCACAATTATGCATCTATATTCAAGCACATTTGCCTAAAAAATGAAAGACAATCATACAAAGAGACATTTCCTTTCCATGACAAGCAGCATATTAGGTCTTACTACTCCCACCGTACAAGAAAATAATGAATAGATACAAACTGACCTATAATCATCTAAATTTTTGAAGGGTACAAGTGACTAAAATTTTGGAGAGTAGGGAAGAGTCATATTATACCTCCATTTGACATCTTCAATTAACAAATCAGATACAAAAATGGGACTACAATATGAAACCTCCTATTTTAGAGCAGGTGAAATCACGGGTAACGATAAAATTGAGGAAGAATCCCGAGCCTTTTCGCTTTTCATTTGCTTCTTTACCTAGATCTTTAGTTCTTTTAAACCTTGCACATTATCATTTATCGGATGGTTCTCTTCCAAAGGGTTGGTAGCCCAAGCTCAATGTAGATTTTGGATTTAAGTGGGAATCCAATAAATAGCTTACCAGGGAGCATCAATGACCTTGTTCGGCTCAAACAACTTTACTTAGCTTCATGCAAAAGGATCCAATCACTTCTTCCAACGAGTTTAGCATGCTTGGATGCTGTAGATTGCACGTCACTGCATACTATTTCGTAGTGTACCTCTGATTTCATGTTTTAGAGATTACCATATGAGTTAAACTTTTTTTGCCAAGTCGCTGTATAAATAGGTACAAGTAAACACCGGAAAAAGAAATAGTTAGGGCGATACTATATTGAGAAATTTCAGAATAATATGATAAGAGTATATTAAACAATTTAGAAGATGAAAGCAAAACCCTAAATTGGTATCATTAAAACTACTGAAGGAATAAAATGCTTCATACGCTTTTTGCATTACTTTAATTTGCCAATGACACCATAGTGGTGCTCTAGTCTGATAGTAGAATTAATTTGCTTTCCCTTTAAAACCATCTTCTCAATAACAATAAATAACTATATTACCTATCTAGAGGAACGTGTGAAATGTAATCCCTTCCTTTTTAATTCCAAATTATGCTTTCTCTGCTTTTGGTCTTATACCTCCATTTGACATCTTCAATTAACAAATCAAATATAAAAATGGGACTACAATACTGTACACTAAGTGTGCCCCTCTGGTTTCATGTTTTAGAGATTACCATAAGAGTTAAACTTTTTTTTTTGCCAAGTTGCTATATAAATAGGTACAAGTAAACATTGGAAAAAGAAATAGTTAGGGCGGTACTGTATCGAGAAATTTCAGAATGATATGATAAGAGTATATTAAACAAGTTAGAAGATCAAAGCATATCCCTAAATTGTTATCATTTAAACTACTGAAGGAACAAAATGCTTCATACACTTTTTGCATTACTTTAATTTACCAATGACACCATAGTTGTGCTCTAGTCTGATAGTTGAATTAATTTTCTATCCTTTTAAGACCATTTTCTCAATAACAGTAAATAACTATATTAACTATCTAGAGGAACATGTGAAATGTAATCCATTCTTTTTTTTATTTCCAAATTATGCATTCTCTGCTTTTTGATCTTGGCATATCATCAAACATGTGGTGGGCAAGTGCACAACAACACATATGAGACAATAAAATTGAAAAAAACAAGAAGACAAAAGTAGATGACACAATGAAATCAAGGAATTGAAGAATATATAGGAGTAGAAAGTTTAAAAAATTGAAAGACTTACAAAGATTAGTGCATGGAAATAGAAGAAGATGAGACTCTTTGATTATGAATTTCGTGAGAAACCACAATACCATCCAGAATACTGACCCTACAATGCGAAAAGGCATTCAAGAATCTGCCCTGATTGACGTTCAACTCTTTATTCAGTGTGCTATATGCCATACATCTTCCTCCAGTTTCCATCTTCCTCTCCTTATTTCTAGCTCCCATTGAGCAACCTAGAGATGGAAGTCATCTGACAATGAAAAACTATCGGGCAACATTTCATCATTCATGTTTGGGTTCATCAGTTTCACGAGAAAAAATTGAGGGATGTGTCGTTTCGTAGTAGGGGCAAAACATGGTTTGCTTCTTTGATATTTTTTAAAATGGTGAAGGGCACATTTGGAAAGCAAATCTGTAGAAACAATTCAGTCTTTTAAGATAGAGAGATTGGCACGCCGTCGTTCAATGTAATTGATTGATTTCCACCATTTGCACGTACGCTAAGTAACCATGGCATGGCAATATTACCATGTGGGTTGAGGTTTCTCAGCTATTGCATGTTGCCTGCGGTTGTGTTGTTTATCGCCATTATCATCTTGGTCTTTATAAGCCTTCGCTTCACGTGGCTTGTTCAATGTCAAAAATCTCCATTGGTTGACACCTTTTTATTGCATTATGGTTGGCGTGCATCAAAAGACTGCAACAGTTGTTTCTAGCCTCTTTGAGTGGGAAGTTGATATTGTAGCCTATGCGGCCATCCTCTTCAAGCTAGGTAGACTTTCACCTCTGCCCCTTCTATGATGGTGTTGCAGATGGCTACGCACGCTGTGGTTCACGGCAAATCGGGACTCCAAAAATAGCAGGAGGCAATTACACATCGAATCTCAGTTAAAGAAGGTTCATAGGTGATATTGGTGCTCTGATGTTTACCTATTTTCGAACTAATACATAGCAAGCTACCAAAGTCTACTGTATTTATATCTTTACTATTGCATGATAAATAATAAGCTATTCATCTTGGACGTAGAGAAAGACATTGATTCCATTGACATGATTGAAATGTTTAAGTAGTGATACCATTTCTATTGTTACTTACCACTCATGAAGTTTGAATCATCCTCCCCTCCATTTAGTTTTTTTTTCCTTTTTAATATTCAGGAAAGTCTAAGCTTTTATTACCATAGATATAATTTGATGAAGTGCAACCACTCTAGAGCAAGCGTGTGATCAACAATTTATAATATGAGATAAAAATGTGATAAACAGTTTTCTTGAATCATACCTATTTTCGAACTAATACATAGCAAGCTACCAAAGTCTACTGTATTTATATCTTTACTATTGCACGATAAATAATAAGCTATTCATCTTGGACGTAGAGAAAGACATTGATTTCATTGATGTCATTGAAATGTTTAAGTAGTGATACCATTTCTATTGTTACTTACCACTTATGGAGTTTGAATCGTCCTCCTCCTCCATTTAGTTTTTTTTCCTTCTTAATTTTCAGGAAAGTCTAAGCTTTTATTACCATAGATATAATTTGATGAAGTGCAACCACTCTAGAGCAAGCCTGTGATCAACAATTTATAATATGAGATAAAAAAAAATGATAAACAATTTTCTTGAATCATACCTATTTTCGAACTAATACATAGCAAGCTACCAAAGTCTATTGTATTTATATATTTACTATTGCACGATAAATAATAAGCTATTCATCTTGGACGTAGAGAAAGACATTGATTCAATTGACGTGATTGAAGCTTGATTTATTCTTTTGGCATTAAAAAATGTTTCAGAAGGTTGGTTATATTTTAAAAATACATTATATTGTAGAACTTACTAGTGTATATGTGCTTTTATGTATTATGTTATCTTGTAAAGGTTTACTAATAAAGAAGATGAGGCAGTTATGATCAAGCCCACTTAATCTATCCATATGGTGGATATAGTAATTAAGACATGATAAGCTGGCAAGTGATATTTAATGATATAATTTTGAGGTTCGCAAAATTATACTTTCCATATATATTGGTGATAGAGGTTTTAATAGTTAAGATCTAGTCCTAATAGTTTCGCATACTGGTTAAAGTATATCATCCTCAAAAGGATGGGCAAATGAAAGTGGTCGATACAATTGCGGAAATGTATCTGTGTTGTTTCTCTCGTAATTAACCTGAAGAATAGATGAAATGGCTACCTTGGCTGAATATTGCTATATATAATACAAGCATACACAGTGCAATTAAGAAGGCTCCGTTTGAAGTTTTTGTGTGTCATGCATCTTCTTGTCTACTATCAACATTTCTAGATCAACCTCAGTGGTAACTGTACAGGTGGAGCTTCAATATAGGGATCAAATGCTGAAGGAATTAAGGGATCGACTCAAGGCTACTCAAGAACCGATGAGAAGAATTTATGATCAACATCACAGTGCGGAAACTTTGAAATTGGTGATCTTGTTTATCGACGTTTACAACCGTATAGACAGGCTTCACTTTCATTGCAAAAGAATATCAAACTTTCCCCATGATGCTCTGATAACATGGTCACAACATCATATAGTAGATAACTTTGTTAGGGATGAGACTTTAGACCAAGCACAAATCCAGGCTTCAGCTCAAGGTGTCACACAGAAGACCAGGCCCTTGAAAATCAGGGTTAAGTTGCATCAGAAGAGGGAAGAGAAGGAACATAGTTGAATGAGAAAAAAAGGGAAGGAAATAATAGTTATCAAAAGAGTAGTGTGCATGAGGCGCGTCAGGCAGTTAACAGCCAGCCCCCGTCCATTTCCAATGAAGATCTTGCCGTTGAGATTTATCGCCATAAATCTGTCCAAGCGGTTTTGGTTTTGTTTTGTTTTTTTCATTTCCTGTTTCTTTTTCATTTCCATTTTATATTATTTAAAATATGGGGACAAAGTTTTGCAGGGATTATAAGGAAGACACAGAGAAGAAGGGAAGGGGACATACATGGAAAACAAGTCCTTCTTTTCTCTAAATAGGCCAGTTCTCTGTTAAGTTCTTTTTATGCAATTATTTGTAGTTGTTATCTAGATTACAACAAACTTCCATCAAAAACACATAAGAGAGTCAAGATGCAACTAGCGACAACAGTTATTATTTTCTTTTTTTTTTAACTCCACTGGTCTTCTTCTTGTTCCCACCGCGGCCATTGTTGCTCACCTCCTCTCGGCTCACAGTCGTAAAACTAAACTAAAGAAAGAGATATTGTGACTTCAAGATGATGGCCCACTAAGACCAAATCACCCACCTGTGTGACGCCGGCCGTCACCGCTGCTCGTTGTCGTGGCTCCCATCGCATGTGTTGCTGCCACGCTGCTGCCTTCTACCACTGCAACTGGTGTTTACTGTCAAAATTGACCCACGGTCTTGTCGTCGGAAACACAGCCTGGCTGCTATCCCCTATCGCGGGGGCTGCTGCCGGAGCCTCTTCTCGCCTGTACTTGCGCCGTCAATCTTTCCTCCTGCCCGCCATTTCTGCTCTTCTTTACTCCTTTTGTTATTTCTTCTTCTGGTTTTCATCTTCGGTTTCCTTTTTTTCTTTGGGCTCAACGCCCACTTTGTTTCTTTCCTGAAGGTCCTCCCTTTTTTCTTTCTTGGACATTTCTTCACCCTTTTTATTCTCTTCTCTTTTTGTTTCCTGAAAAGGGCTCAACCCCCTTTTCACCCTTTTGAATGCGACTGTAGCATGTCTCGACCAACTAGCTCCAAAAAATGCGCTCCACACGTCTCGCATGTGGACTTTCCCTCCTGTTTGAGTCCTCTGTTGACTGGCATTATGAACGCGACTGCAGTATGACTCCACCAGCTTGCTCCAGGAATGCGCTTGACATGTCTCGCACGTGGACTTTCCCTCCTGTGCGAGTCCTCTGTTGACCAGCGTTTTGATCGCGACTGCAGTATCACTCCACCAGCTAGCTCCAGAAATGGGCTCGACACGGCTCGTATGTGGACTCTCCCTCATGTGCGAGTCCTCTGTCGACTGGCATCATGGCCCTGACTGATTGGCTTTAGAAGTGCATTTGACGCGTCTCGCTCATGAACCTTACTTGCATTATCTACTTTTCTAGTGCTCTTATCATCGTTATTTTCAGTCATGCAACATGCTTCCCTTGACCATTATATAATTTTTTTTCCCTGGTAGACTTTGCAACATGGTCTTCTTCAAGGAAACTGTGACATCTAACCGGTCGTACCTTGTGATTGTGGATGAATAGGATGAAAGCATTGATGATGGCACTCTTTTACTTGCACAACCGTCTACAGAGGTCAGGCTTGCTAAAAAGTGCAAAATGAAGTATGACCCACCAAACTTGCTATCGTGGTCGATTGATTTTACTGAGGATGGAGGCTCGAAGATGCTCGTGCTAAGATCTTCCAATCATGAGGATGTCTCTCGGTGTTATCCCTATCCTTCCCTTGGACAAAGAATAATATCCAAGAAGACGACTTAGGGGACCATTTATAAAATGAGTACTGAGTTTTTATAAATCTCTTTTTACTAGGAGTGGGTAGAAGATGTCCTTAGGTGTAGCAGGGAATTTCTCATAAAAGCCCACCTCTATGATGTCGTTTATGCTTCCTTGTTCCCGTATGACCGAAATGAAAGCATTTTTTAGGCATATTTTGAATTTTGGTGTCCCACCACTAACACGCTGCATACTGCTGTTGGAGAGATGTCCATTTCATTATAGGACTTGTGTCAACTCGCCGGACTTCCCATTTATAAAACAATCTACTAAGAGATAGTGCCGAGTAGAGACGATCTTCTGGCGAAGGACAAACATGGAAATTACCTTGTTCTTGTTAGCTGTCAGTATTTGTTTGCAGCATATCATGACATTCTTCAAAACAAATAGACGAAGCGCCAAAAGATCACCATTAAAGAATGGGTAAAGTTTGGGTACGGTGGACCCTTTTGTTATCAGTACAAGAAAAATGAAAAGAATGGACAAGGTTCTGGTTCTGATAGCACTCCTTCGGGCCATTCACTTTTTCGAGAAGTTGGTCGACGAAACATCACAGCGCATTCACTGACATAGGAGTGGATGAAGACTACCGCGAAGAGGTGGTACCTGGCGGCTTTATTGTCTTACTGGTTATGCATCTTCTATCTCTCAGTCAGAGAACTACAATAGATTCATCCTGGCACCTTTAAAGTTGTCACTATAATGGCCAATAGTCATGTATTTGGCCTGGTTGTTCCCATCTTGACGGGCATTAATAGAGGGCTTAATGGTATATCTGTGTACTTACCTCCTAGAAAGAGCAGCACTAGCTTTCCGGTACATTATGTTTATGTCTGATTGGCCAATGGTGTTAAAACTCATCATTCAAAATCTAATAGAGCCGGTCCTCTAATGGTGAAGTAGTCGGGTGATAGTTTGGCTGTCCCGTATGATGAATTTGCTACTCGCGAACACATCACTAACAACCGCGAGTTTTCACTCTGGAAGTTCAACTAC
Organism: Escallonia herrerae; assembly: GCA_033070095.1. NCBI lineage: Eukaryota > Viridiplantae > Streptophyta > Magnoliopsida > Escalloniales > Escalloniaceae > Escallonia > Escallonia herrerae. The sequence goes on from JAVXUP010002722.1 coordinate 38,714, forward strand.
TTCGTGAGCCTCTGCTCCAACTACCTGCCTCTGCACTGTGAAGATCCGTAAGCTCTCGAGGCGTTTTCCCTGCATAGGTTTTCAAGGCATTTCGGGTTTCATCAAGATCTGCTCGGAAAACACGATGGGGAAGTTCCTATGATCTCTTTGGATCATTTTCACCACTTCTACCTTTCTAGCATTCGTTATAACACGAACTCCACAACTAAGATTCATGCTTACTCATTAGACTTTGGGGCCCGTGTCTCTTGGCATTATACTGAATTGTGGGATAGAGCATATAAGGAGTATTTCTTGACCGCTCCCAAGAAGCTAGCTAACCACGTACGTGGAATTTTTTTAACTCCTGAACCTCATAGGCTTGATGGTGTGCTCAACATTGCTAGTAGCTCTTCATCCCATAAGCGTCTTCTACTCGCCAACGAGAGCTGTGGTGGTTCAGACAGACGTCTTGAGTGCATGATCGTCTACAAGTCTAAAGGAAAGGACAGCGATACGCCCCCTCGTTAAAGGCATTTGAGAAAAAAGGGTGAAGCTTCAGTCCAAGAAGAAACGTTGACTTGCAGAGAAATAAGGCCCAGTTGTGATGATGCCCAGATAGCTGCCTTGGACAGAATACCCATTCTAATGGACCGTGTTATGACTGTCGATTCTTCACTTCATAGAATTTTTTAATCATGTTCTGAGTTCGTCGCAGCCTATTGAAGGCATACATGTACGACTCTTCATAAGACAAATGTATAGATTTTGCTCTTATCATGCTCCTCATTCGCCTTCTTCTATTTTCTTTTGTCTACAGTCAGAGAGTGTTAGTTTTGGTGACGAGAATGATATTACTCGTGAGGGTAGTGATGATTCGGTAGAGGAACTATGCTCATTCGATCGCGTGACAAAGAAGATTCTGATATCATCACGCTCTCTTATTCAACACGCCTCACCATGTGCAATTCAATCAGGTCCTGGAAGTGGGTCACATGCCTTTATGTGACATCGGCTAAGCTCGTAACTCTTAATGAAGTAGCAAAATCTAGACATCAAGTCGGAAGGAGTTTGCACACACTTTCAACTCGCCAGTGTGTCAATCAACCTTGCAGTCAGCCAGCATTTGTAACTACGCTTGCTTTTAGTGTTTGTGTAATTTATTCAGAAGTGCATCGTAAGGCGGCCTATCAAATGGGTGAACGTGTAAAAGAACAGTTCACTAAAGCATCTCCCGAGCAGCTATTAAGTCATGAAGGAAAGTTTAACCAAATTTTTGAAGCGATTAAGCGGGGGGTGGACCCGTCTCCACTACAAAAGTGAGTCGAGTCCTCTATGACTCAGGTTAGAACGTATCATGAATTACAATGATGGCATATAGGGGCACTGACTTCATTTGCACTTGCTGAGCAATTGGCTGATTGAGGGTCACATCAGTGAGGCTACTTCTGTTGAAAGGGAAAGTGTTAAGTGCAGTCAGTCTCTCCAAGATTAACTGTCACGAGTGGAGTCAAACTGGAGGCTTTAAGGCGAGAGTTGGCGCAGCTAGAGTCAGAAGCAGGAAAACTTCAGTTCGAGATCACTCAAGTTGGCGACGAGATACGGGGGAGCCCGATAGCCATTGCCAAGCTCAAGGAAAATCACACGGTTGTTCAGCAAACTTCTATTGTTAATGCTGATGATGCTGCCAAACTTGAAGCATTACGACAGGTGCTCGAGGATGAGAGCAAGGAGATCTCAAACTAGGTTGGATGTGATGATTTATAGCTTTTCTCATCTTTTTTTTTTCTTTTACTTCAACATGTTGAGAACTTATTCATAATAACTCAAACATATTGAATGGAAAGAAGACGATTACCTAGTAACAATGGTTTTGTTCTTTTGTAAACTTTCTTTATGTTTGTTTGACTGGACTCAAAAAAATTTCGAGTGAAAGAAGGGATCAAGTCATAACGTAGTTTAAGTACAATGAATTTTTTTGGGGCCGTTCACAGTTTTAGCTTGTGCAGGCCAGAAGCAAGGGCTGTATCAAGGGCAATACTGCTTCAAGAACTTCTCGTTTATTGGTCCCACTCGTAGACCGTCTTGATCAACTATCTATTAGGCTCCGTTGGTGTAAACTTCCTTGACCACGTAGGGTCCATCCTATTTTAAGGTGAATTTGCTCCCCATGTGATGGGTGGTGATGATTGGTCTCCAGAACGCCAAGACCAAGTCACCAACAGCAAAAGACCAAGGTCTAACCCTTTTGTTGAAGGCCCTCGAGAGTTTGGCCTGATAATACTCCAAGTGTTGTTGTGCTTCAAGTCTTTTCTCACCAAGTGCCTCGAAATCTTCAAAGCAGAGTCAGGCATTATCTTCATTTGTCAAAACCTCTTGGATTGCGATCTTTAGTGAAGGAATCTGTTGTTTTAGTGGCAAGATAACTTCGACACCGTAGACAAGGGAGTACGGAGTTGCTCGAGTGGGAGTACGATATGTCGTTCGATACATCCATAAGGCTTCTCCAATCTTCTCATACCAATCCTTTTTAGATTTTTCCACGACTTTTTTGAACAAGTTACACAAGGTCTTGTTGAATGCTTCCACAAGGCCATTAGCTGGAGCGTTATACATTGAGGAGTTGTGCTGCTTAAAACCAAACTTGGTGCAGAGTTGATCCGTCAATGTATTGTCGAAAGGCCTCCCATTATCTATGATGATGTAATGAGGCACACCAAATCGGAAGATGAGGTTATTCTTGATGAACTTTACCACTGTCTCTTTTTTCACTTCTTTAAGCAAAACTGCTTCTACCCACTTAGAGAAGTAATATGTTGCGACCAGGATGTATAAGTGACCTACGGATGACTTTGGAAGAGGGCCAAAATTACGTCTAGCCCCCACGCATCGAAGGGCCAAGAGACAATTGTAAGATGCAATGGTTCTGGAGGTTGATGGATGAAGTTTGCATGACACTAGCATGCTTGACATCTTTTTGCATAGTCCATGCAATCCTTAACCATAGTCGGCCAGCAATAACCCATCCTCTTAATTTGGAATTGAAGCTTCAGACCTGATTGATGGGCACTGCACACACCTAAATGAGCTTCGTCCATGGCTTGAGTGGCTTTCTCTTCTCCTAAACAACGTATGAGCAACGAAATAGAGTATCATTATAGTAGATGAACCTTGGCGCTCTCCTACGGATCTCTGTTTTATGGCGTTTGTCCTAAGGCAACCTTCCATGCTCGAGGTAGTTGATGAGAGGTTGCCTCACATCTTCAGCTTTAATGATTCGGACCGAGATAGCATCAATCTCTTCAATTTGGCAATCAAGAAATTCGAGTAAGACCCATTGTTAACAAAACTGGGATATCAACTTTATCTTCACCTGAGAGTGCCAAAGTTGTTGCTAGGTTGGCCAAGACGTCCGCTATGCGGTTTTCTTGCCTCCGGACATGTTCAAGTTCTACACTATCAAATCTATTTATCAAATTAGTGGCATAGAGGAAGTATGGAACAAGATCTTCCTTCTTGACTTTGTACTTCTTAAGAAGCTGATTGATGACTAGCTTGGAGTCGCCACTCACTACGAGGCTTGGAATTCCTAGTTCTAGTGGCCAATGATAAGAGCCCGATATTCGGCGACATTATTTGAGCATTTTTTTCCCAACGTGAATGCGTACGACAAGACATGTTACTGCAGTGAGACAAAGACTACTTCCCATCCAACTGTGCTACTCCATCAAAGAACATCATCTAAGGCTGAAAGGTTTCATCAAAGAACACTTCTTCGTTAGGGAAGTCTTCAGAAATCTCTCAATCTACCAGGATAGGATGGTCTACTTGGAAGTCCACAAGGACTTGTCCTTTGATTGCTATCCTCAGAACGCATATAATTTCAAACTCATTAAAGAGTAGTGACCATTTTGCTAAACACCCTGATAAGACTGTCTTGGCCATGATGTCATAAAAGGATACGCTTTTGCAATTAAATGCACTATGTAAGCCAAGAAATAGTGCCTCAGTTTTTGTGATGCAAAAACTAGTGCTAGGCATGTCTTCTCGATCGGGTTGTAGTTGAGCTCTATTTTCGTCAACCTACGGCTCAAGTAATACAATGCCTTCTCTTTTTTTTATCTTGGTTATCTTGTGTCAGCATCACACCTAGAGATTCTTCTTGGGCGGCGATGTAAAGAATCAACGGCTTTTCAGGTGTTAAGGCTCCCAAAATCGGAAGGCTAAGAGGGTACTTCTTGATGTTGTCGAATGCATTCTGGCAAGCTTGATCCCATTCAAAGGACGTATCCTTCTTCATGAGATGATTAAAAGGTTGACAGCGAGAGTGACCCTTGAAGACTTCCAAGTTCCCGTATATTTTTTTGCCAAGGCATCTTTTGTATTGCCTCGATTTTGGATTGATCAACTTCGATGCCTCGGTGATGGATGATGAATCCAAGGAATTTTTTGGATGAGACCCCAAAAACACATTTAAGGGGGTTCATTTTGAGTTGATGCTTCCTCAACTGATTGAATACAAATGTAAATCTTGCAGGTGATCTTTTTTCTTCTTTGTTTTGACCACTAAATCATCAAAAAAGCACTCCATAATCTTGTTGTAGCATGTCGTCAAATATTTTCTATATGGCACACTGATAAGTTGCCCCCATATTCTTCATTCCAATAGGCACTACTCTGTAGCAATAGATTCCTTTTGGGGGTGCGGAATGCAGTCTTTTCCTTATCTTCAGGTGCTATACGTATTTGGTTGTACCCCGCACATCCATCCATGAAAGATAAAACTTCGTGCCCCGTTTTTGCATCCACCATGAGCTCGATTATGGGTAGAGGGAAGTCATCTTTTGGACATGCTCGATTTAAATCATGCAAGTCTGCACAGACGCGTAGCTGCCCATTGATCTTGCGCGCATGTACTATGCTTGAGACCATGCGGGGTATTTTACATTCCTGATGAACCCAGCTTCAATCAACTTATTGATCTCAATTTCTATCTCCAATACAACCTTCGGATGGAATGTACATTGAGCTTCCTTAACATGGTGCACTCCACTTTTAACGTCAACATAATGAACTGCGGCCTCAGAATCAAGCCCCGACATTTTCTTGTATGTCCAGGCAAAGACATCTTTGAATTCTTTCAGCAATTCAAAATATCTTTCCTCTTCCTCGAGGTCAAGGTGAGCGCTGATGAAGATGGGCCAAGGATCTTTTGATGTTCCTAACTTGAGTTCTTTGAGGTCGTCGACCATAGGTTACCCCCCGATCCTCGAGCTGGGGAGGCGCCTCTATCAGGTCTTTTTCGGCTGTATCAAGAGTCGTGTCTTCCACAACTGTGATTTGATACACAGCCTCAACTACCTCCTCATCACTGGCACTCTCTTTCTCGACTTGATTCTTAGCTTTGCCAATAATAAAAATGGTCCTTCTTTTAGCTTTAAGAAGCCCATCATTGCTACATCTATCTTGGTTTTTCGCTTCATTCGAGATGGAAAAAGGCTTCTGGTTTCTCTATCTTCCTTGGGTCTAGACTCCATATCTGCTATCGCTCAGCAGTCCTTGTCGTTGATCTTATTAGTCGGGTCACCCAATCTCTGTCTTGCTTTTGTCAAGAGTCGTAACTTCTAATCTCTTAAAGGAAAAAGTTTAAGAGGAGGATTGTTTGCTTCAAACTGGCTATCTTCGAGGTTTGAATGCGATCAAACATTGAGGTCCATGGTCGAGCAGGTTGTTCATCATCTGACTCATCAATTTCGAGGTTTGAATGCGATCAAACTGGCTATCTTCGAGGTTTGTGCTAACTTTATTTTGTTTGATCTTCAAAGGTACCCGAATAGGTCGATCAGGTTCATATCAACACCCTTCCTTTGCGAACTGACTCGGTGCCCTTGCTGTCTTAATTTCTATTGATTTTCGTTAAGTCCATGGACTTTTTCACCCGTTAATTCTAGCCTAATTTCTCTTAGCAGAGTCAAAATTTCAAAGCCATAACCCGAATTTTTTTATAGATTAGGCTAATTCGAGCTATTTGGGGTAATTTATAGTTAATTGGTTTAATTAGAGTTAATAACCGTCAATTAGGCTTTAAATAAGGGTTAATTATAATTAATCAGTGTTGATTAGGGCTACTTAGGATTAATAAGTGTTGATTAGGACCGATTAGGCTAATCAGGGCTAATTCAAGCTATTTGGGTTAATTAGGATTAATCAGAGTTAATTAGAGTTAATAACCGTCAATTAGGATTAATCAGAGGTAATCAGAGCGAATCAGGGCTAATTTGAACTATTTGGTTTAATTAGAGTTAATAACCGTCAATTAGGCTTTAAGTATGAGTTAATTAGGATTAAGCAATGTTGATTAGGGCTACTTAGGATTAATCAGTGTTGATTAGGGTTAACCAGTATTAATTAGGGCTCATTAGGCTAATCAGTGTTGATTAGTATTGATTAGGGCTAATTAAGGTTAATCAGTGTTAATTATGGCTAATTAAGGATGATTAGACTAATCAAGACTAGTTCAAGCTAAATGGGATAATTTATAGATAATTGGTTTAATTAGAGTTAAGCCTATTCCATCTATGCAATACTTGATTGACCAAGCTTAACCATCAAAATTCCCTTACCCTAATAAAGTTGCCAAAAACTTAGAAGTGAGAACCAATAACTAGCCAGACATCAAAAGACAAGATCAATAAATGTCTCAATTCTTGTAATGTACATCCTCATCCTTCAAGTAGCCGCTTGGAAAGAAGTCTCCAAGGGTTACCGGTTTGGGAATGTCCTATCAAGAAGCTTCGTCGACTTCCTTACGACTCTTCTTAGTAGCGTTCCATCTCCCCCTACGGCATTGCTACTTGCCTTTTTTAGCTCTCCTCTTTTCTCCATGAAATGGTTCAGTCTCCTCCGCGTGACTAGCGTCCATCCATCGTCGTTTATATCTGCGAACTGGTCACCTTAAGTTGCCACTTCCGACATTACCTGGGGGAGTTGAACTTTTACGGGGTCCAATGTTCTGAACTGGATAGTCATCACCCATACCCCCATTGTCAACAAATTGTTTGACGTATTTACCTTTCAAAGGAATCACCTCATTGGAGATGAATGAGGCATGGTTCGACTCTTCCACCCGATCAATGTCTAACTCGATTTTTCCATTCCTGGCCAAATTAATGATCAACTCCTTGAATATGAAGCATTTTTCAGTCTTATGGCCAAGGATACGGTGATACTTACAGTACCTCGCCTCGTTGACTCCTCCTGATTCCTCCGGACGGTACGACTCTAGGAGCTCTATGATTCCATTCTCAAGCAGAAAGTCGAGTATGCCGGGTATGTCAAAATCTGGGAAGGTGTAGATATTTCCCTCCAACTCCTTCAATGAAGGTTGCTGCCTGGCTTTTTTCTCGGAAGTGCTCCGGTGCTTTCTCCTCCTTTTTGTCTTTCCCGAGACATTGCTGCCAGTTGTTCCTCAATAGAAATAGATCCGGTCATCATGACTTGCATGGTAACGGGAGGTGCAGAAGTGTGCAAGTCGGGACGTGACAATGACACAAGATGTTTCGGGCTCCCGGGGGAAGAACTCGATTATGAACCGGTGCTGGAGTCCACATCTGAGGCATGTTGAAATGATAGTGGAGGCATCTCGTCAAGGGTATTCTCCTCCAACTCAAGGTGGGGGACTTAATCCCGACACCCCTCCTTTCTCTTAACACCAGACGACGACCTCCCTGAATTGAATGCGTGGCTTGACCAGTGGCTTGAAAACCGGTACCACCACTCGGTTGGGGACAACCATTTCATCCTTGGCCCTGCTTCGGGTCAAGGGGCCGGTTGAAGTGCTGCTGCTGCTACTTGTTGCGGCGGTAATTTTCGAGGCGTTCTCCATAGTTTGCGTCTGCTGCACTTTCTCTAGTGCCATGCTATGCGAGGGATTGTAACAATCTCCCTACAAGAGGGGTAACAATCAAAAAATTTACAATCAACTGACCAGGGCCTAGTTCAAGGGCTTGGTTTTTCATTTCTTCCAATTCCAAGACACATTATTTTAGGGGTAAGGAAAAAACTTCTCAAACCCCATCATGACGTTGGAAGTAGAAGTAAATTTTCAAGCGACAAAAGGCTCCGACTTGCCATCACAATTACACGTGACTTTGGAGAGTTATTAACATACTATATACCATTAGTTATGATTATACGAGAGTTTTTAACTATCTCCTTACAACTCGAGTAGCCGTCAAACTTTTTCCGATCGACTGACCAAGGCCCATGTTCAAGGGCTTGGTTTTTCAGATCTTTCTGCTTCCAAGGACAAAGATGATTTTGGGGGTTTATTTGCAATAAAGAAAGAACTTTAAAACCCCATCCTGAATTCAGAAGTAAATTTTCAAGTGACACAAGGCTTTGACTAACCAACACAGTTGCAAGTTACTTTAGGGAGTTATAATCACACTACGTGCCATAATTTAAGAGAGGAAAAACAAGTTCTCCCAGCAAGCGAAAACCTGAACTGCACATAACAGCAATCTCTTAGGTTTCGTTTGACAACTTTTTTTTTGTTTTCAATTTTTAAAGAACAGCTTAATTTATTTATTTTTTTACAAAAAACAAGTGAATGTTTGATAACCCTTTTTTTTTAGGGTTTTTTTTTTTTTTGGTGTTTGGTAACTCTTTATTTTGACTTTTTTCTTTGGTGATTTGCAGTGACAATGGTAGGGCTTAGCAGTGGTTGACGGTGGTCACCTGCAGGCGACAAGCAATTGTCATAGCAGTGGTGGCCGGAGATGGCTGTAGCCCCATGGTGGCTACCGGCGGCTGGAGGTGGCTGTCAGTGGTGGCTGTCGGGCGATAGTGGGCGGTGGCTGTCGGGCGGCAGTGGGCGGTGGCTGCCGGAGGTGACTGCCAACGGTGGTGACCGAAGCTGGCTGCTGCCCTGTGGTGGTTGCCGGCTGCTGGAGGTGGCTGTCGGTGGTGGCTGTTGGGCAGCGGTGGGCTGTGGCTATCGACAGTGGTGGCCGAAGGTGGCCTCCACCGCCGCCGGGTGGTGGCTGCCTACGGCCGGAGGTGGCTGTCGGGCAGCAGTGGGCTGTGGCTGCCGGCGGAGGGTGCGTTGTGGTGGAGGTCTCAAAAAAAATTTTAAGTAAAAAAAAATAAGAGCTTTTTCCTTTTTTTTTTTTACTCTACAATTTAAAAAGTGATTTTTTAAATTAAAAAAAATGGTTACCAAACGCACTTTTTTTTTCCAATTTTCAAAACTGAAAAAAAAAAAAGAGCGTCAAACATGACCTTAACCTCGCTTTAATCTTTTTAATTTAGTCGAGGTCCACCTCAGCGCAGAAGTAGAACCCTTGATCACTTCGTCACCAGCACCCTCGACGCTACTCAGTGGTGTTAAGCTTGCAGTGTAAGGGAACAAGGAGCGCCCCCATCCGCAGAAATCTTCCCTGAACTGCTCGACACTGCAATGGTTGACTAACCTTCTAGTTCTGAAGTTATATGCAACTATACACTCCCCCATAATCGTGAACAAGACATCATCTTCGAAAGCCAGTGTTAGGAAGCCATCATTAGCACTAGACTCGGGGTGACGTCCTTCCATGTCTCTAAGCACGCTGTAAGTATCAACTTTGCTCCCATAATCTCTACAAAATTCGATCAGAGGCAACTTGTGCTTCAGTACCCAATTTGGCTCACTGTAATCTGTCAACATCCAGATCTTGACATCAAACTTGTAAGAACATACATGATGAAAATTCCCCTCGGAGTTTCCAAAACATACACCTATTCCCCACCCACCGCTTTCATAAGGTGTGAGACCCGGTAACTTCATTACTTGAGCAGCCTCTCGTTCGACATCAAAAGTCATAACATGGTGGTTCCAAGTCAACCAATGAAACCTTCCATTCACAAAACAAATTTTATCCCAGTGAACTTTTGAACTGAATTTGCACACTAGTTCTGAGGTGGTCCATTCTTGTGTTTCTGATGAATACACAGTAAAAGTATAAATACCTGGATCACTTACGGACCTTTGCAGGCTCACCAATTTAAAACTTGGACCAAAGGTTGATGACGAACCAGATGGATAGAACGCCAATCCAAATGACTGGCTTTCATGAAGTCGATCAGGCTCTACGGTGACCCATTCCTTCGTAGCCGGGTTACAAATATATATTACTAAATCTGTTTTAGAAAAATCTTTCCTAGTAAAGCGCAACCTTTCCCGTCTTACCCAACTTCGAGTGATGCAGCTCCGGACACACAGTATGCCATTAGAAGAGTTAAGAAGAACCACTTTCTCAGGTAAGAAATCAAGAAAGGTATCCTGCACAGCAGATGGCTCCTTGTCTACATCAATGTAATATACAGACTCGTTGTCCCAAGTACAATAATCCAACAATGCATGTGCAAACAACCCTGAGATGGCTTTTGAACTTTGACTGTGTAGGCGCAAGAACACAGAATCAGAAACAAATGCATTCCACTTCTTAGATGTGCATTTAAATGCCATCAGAGACTTGACAGGCAATCGAGACAAAACCTGAGTGGCAATATCGTTATTTCGAAACGGTTCCACATTCTTCGAACAGTAAGCCCGCTTCACACAGTTGTGAAACAAGAAACTAGCCTGTAAAGAGAACATTTAATAAATGTATCAATAGGGGACCACGTAACCAATATATAAAGTGATCAGGTAATGATGTATTTTGAGGGTAAGCTATGCCTAAAACTAAACAGTTTTTATGTCAACAGCAGTACACGCCTTTTTACTATATATAGATGAACCTGCAAAGTGATAATTGATGGTCAGGAGTTGTGCTGCCTCTAAATCATCTTCTTTTAGACGCTGTGAGGTCAAAAAGGGAAGGGCTTGACAGCTTGTGGGAAATATTATTGGCTGCATGCAGTATCCCATCGGTGATAGTAAGGTTTGTTTAAAGCTTGTTGAGGTGCTGAGAAGAAAGAGAGCTCCAAAAGCGATGTGGTAAGAGTAGGTGCCTCGTTTTTCTATATTTGAAGGGACCAAGAAACGTTTTGGGCTAGTTTATAGAGATATAACGGTGGAAACAGTTCAGCTTTTAAAGCTCTCAAAAGTCTGGTTCCCACCCAACTTCTCGTTCCTACATGTATAACATGCGCCTCTTACGGCTCTCCAAATGTCTCCACTCTTACACAGACGACAATCCAAGTTAAAATCAAACACAAAGAAACCATAACTACTAAAATCAGGCAAAAAGGACCATCTATTACCAAGTATGCGTCGACGCCCCTCTTCCCTTTCTTCTAGATATGTTCCAGATTTGGTTTACATACTCTTGGTGGCATATGGTTTAGGTGGTTTAGGTCGCTCTTTTTTTGTATGATTTGGGACAGGGATAATAAATATTTACAATGCATTTTGCTTTCATCTTGAAACTTATGTTGCTTTCATCGCCAAAGATGATTGTTCATCAGGAAAAGGAAATAAAGACCCCCGCACTGGCAAGGTTAGCCCCCAGCTCTTATTCTTGTAGGCATGTCTAATCTTAAGATTATGATTCATAGTTGCATATTTCCTATTGCCATGTCTAAGTTTGTGATGATTAATTTCAGTTTGCACATGCAGCATGGCCATAAAGTGAGTCGGCATCAGTATTCCAATATGACCTTGAACTTATGATGCATATATGGCTCTAAGAATTAGATTAGTGTTCTAAATACGAACACATGCACAGCTAATGAATGGTAACCACATTCAAATTGACATAGAATGTATCAACTATTCTGTTATCAACAAACACCATGAATAACATCGAAAGAGAATACTTCAATCATGAGCTCCTTATGAGTTCTTTTAAGAGTTCACTCTATACTCCAAATTAGCTTATTTAGTTGATTTCTCTATTTACCCAGTTAAACTACTTTTAGGTCTCGTAATCCTCTCCAGCTTTGCATTTAACTTTGTCACAAATTATGTATGTACTACCAGATAATATCATTCTTTGGTTCCCCACACTATGACTTACTAATAGGTGGGAAAACTTCCAGTATAAGGTCAACAATAGCGTATCTACAGGCTATAAGATATCTTACATATATCACTCTGAAACAAAGTATTCTCAAAGTTCTATGATGCAGCACAGATGCAGATTCCTTAGGAGGTCTACAAGCGGAGGGGTAAAAGAGGTGTACCGGTTTCAGAATGCAGCTAGCCGTAGGTTTATTTTAGATATTTAATGGTTTAGATGACTGTTTCTGGTTATTTCCAGTAGGAGGTTGTCTTGGGGCTATTTTACATTAGTAAGCAGGGTTCTTTTGGAACTTATGTCATAGTTTTACTGGGGTTACAAGATGACTGCAATTATGTCTTCGAGTCAGTTTTGGATGAACTTGTGAAACTGCTTACAGAGAAAAGCCATCTAGCGCTTCCTCTTGCGCTATTGCTGTTGCTACCTGGGTTTTGGGTGATTTACAGACTCGTTGTCCCAAGTACGAGTAGCCAAAAATGCATGTGCAAACAACCCTGAGATGGCTTTTGAACTTCGACTGTGTAGGCGCAAGAATGAAGAATCAGAAACAAATGCATTCCACTTCTTAGATGTGCATTTAAATGCCATCAGAGACTTGACAGGTAATCGAGACAAAACCTGAGTGGTAATATCGTTATTCCGAAATTGTTCCACATTCTTCAAACCGTAACCACAAGGAATGTCATTCGCCCACTTCACATAATTTTCAAAAAAGAAACTAGCCTGTAAAGAGAAAAGTTACTATACATATCAGTAGGGGACAGCATAACAAATATATAAGGTGATAGTAAGGTTTGTTTAGAGGCTTTTGAGGTGCTGAGTAGAAAGAGAGCTCCAAAAGCAATGTGTAGGAGTAGGTGCCTCGTTTTCTATATTTGAGGGGACCAGGAAACGCAGAGCTTCTCTCAGTGGGCTTCCAGCTAGTTTATAGATATATAACAGCGGAGACCGTTCAGCTTTTAAAGCTCTCAAAGAGATTCTGGTTCTCACCGAACTTCTCATCCCTACAAATATAACATGTGCCACTTACTCCTCTCCAGATGTCTCGCCTCTTGCACAGAGGACTAATCCAAGTTAAAATCAAACAGAGAGGAACGGTGACTACTAAAATCAGGCAAAAAGGAACACCTGTTACAAAGTATGCGTCAATGCCCCTCTTCCTTTTCTTCTGGATATGTTTCAGATTTTGCTTACGTACACTTGGTGGCATATGGTTTAGGTCGCTCTTTTTTGCTATGATCTGGAGGAATGATAACAAATATTAGTATGCCTTTTTTCTTTTATCTTCAAAGTTATTTTGCTTTCATCACCAAAGATGATTGTTCATCAGGAAAAGGAAATAAAGACCCCTGCACCTGCAAGGTTAGCCCCCAACTCTTATTCTTGTAAGCATGTCCAATTGTTAAGATTATTCTTCATACTTGCATATTTCCTATTGCCATGCCTAGGTTTGTGATGATCAATTTCTGATTGCAGCGTGCCTGATGTGAGTCAACATCAATATTCCAATATGACCTTGTGGTGTTATATCATATGATGCATATATGTCTCCAATAATCTATGAAGCACGGACATGGGTGCGGGTGCGGATACGCGGATATGGCAATTTCTAAAATTTTAGGATACAGGTGTGGCTAGGATACGGCAATTTTGGAAATATTTTTTTAATTATGTACACTTAGTATTGAATTTTTGAAGAATTTGAATTTTAATATGTATGAGGTATATGTAAAAAATATTAATATTTCAACCAAAGTAATGAGTTTTTAAGTTTAATGGGCTGCCTGGTGAATTTTGAAGTTTTAGTGAGAGTTTGTTAAGTTTAATGGGCTGTTTTGTAAATATTAAAATTGTATAGCTGAACTTGTATGTGGTATTACTTTTATTTCTTTGAAGTATTGGGGCAGGTTTAAGTAATAAGATAATAAATGGGTACTTAAAAAAAATACCAAAGTTGTGGGGTGGGTACATAAATAAAATACCAAAGTTGTGGGTAAAAAGCGTCAAAAAGTCAACTAATTGAACATTGATCAGCCACATAAAGAACATCGGCTGTTCAATATTCTTCTCTGGAACAACAAGGCACGCCGCACGCTGCTTGGGTCGCCGCCTGCCGGTGAGTACTTCCTCCTTCCCCTTCCCCTTCCCCTTCCCCTTCCCCTTCCTCTCCTTCTCCTTCTACTGCTTCTTCGTCTTCTCTCCGGTCGCCTCTCCCCTCTCAGATTCATCGCCGGTGGTCGCCCTTGGTCGCCAGAGTCGCCAATGGTCACAGATCTGCCAGGAAACTTGTGCTTTCACAGCTCGGATATGCACCCAACGCACCCGGCATTTAAAACATTAAAAAAATAAATCAGAAATACCGGACACGCACCCCCGCCGCACGCGCACCCGGTGCTGGAGCTTCACCCAAAGTGCCACACCGTGCTTCCTAGCCAAAAATCATAGTAGCGTTACAAATGCTAACACCTGTACTAGCCAATGAATGGTAACCACGTCCAAATTGACATAGATTGTATCTACTATTTTGCTATCATCAAAACCCATGAATAAATCGTCCGAGAATATTCTAGAATGAGCTCCTTATTTTGTGAAAATATCTCTATTTACCCAGTTACACTACTTTTAAGGTTCGTAATTCTCTCCAGGTTTGCATTTTACTTGCAACTTTTTCAGGAATTATTTATGTACTACCAGGTAATATTATTTTTGGTTTCCCATAAAATGACTTACTAATAGGTGGGCAAACTTCCACTATAAGGTCAACAATAGTGTATCTACAGGCTATAAGATATCTTGCAAACAAGGATTTATCATTCCAAAACCAAGTATTTCTCAAAATTCTAAGATGCACTGCGGGTAAAAATTCCTTTGGAGGTGTAAAAGCGGAGGGGTAAAAGAGGTAGTGTACTGGTTTCAGAATGCTGCTAGCAGTTGGTTTATTTTAAATTTTTCAATGGTTTAGATGGCTGTTTCTGGTTATTTCTAGTAGGAGGTCGTCTCGGGGTTATTTTGGTTCTTTTGGAACTTAAGTCATAGTTTCACTAGGGGTTACAAGGGTGACGGGATTATGTTTTCAAGTTGTTTAATGCAGTCTGTGATGAAGGAGAGAAACAGCCACAGCCTAGGGTTCCACCAAGGAGTCACTCTACCCAAACTTTGGCAAGCAAGGGAACTTCAGAGAACGAGACCGTGACCGTGAGACAGGCGTGTAAAGTCGAGGTGCTTGAATACGAAGGCAAAGGACTTCTTGAAAATTTTTGGATTAATTGAGGAGTATTGATGACTTCTTCGAGTGGAAAACCCGCCCAAGGATGGAAAGTGATTTTTGTGAAATGAAGCTTAAAGGAGCAGCTGCTATACAGTGGGACCACCTAACAGATTTTAGAGCCCTAGTTGGCCATCCAAGCATTAGAAGATGGGCCCTAACAGGTCAAAGTTGAGTGAAAAGTTTATACAGATTGATTACAAGCAAAGCTTGTTTTAGAAGAACCCAAATATTCGTCAGGAAGACACCACAGTTCATACATACACCAACGTACTCAATAAATTATCCTTACGTTTGGGGTTGGCTGAATCAAAGAAGATAACTTCTCAATTCATGTCAGGGCTGAAAATTCAGGTCAGGGATCATCTAGTTGATACTCGAGATTGGTCAGTTGATGAAGCATACTAGTTGGCTCGTAAGGTGAAAGAACATCTGCAGAAAGACATTCAGATCACATTGGGTACAGCAATCAAAAAAGCGGATAGAACAATCGTTCAAACCTAATTATGGCAGGAATAATACCGGAACTAGTGATACAAATTTATTTTGAACCGGGAAAGCTGAATTATCGGGCAAAAACACGGTTCCCCTAACAGGTCAGAGGTGCTTCTAGGTAAGGAGGTAAGATGCTAGTGGTTCGATGTGCAGCAGTGTCCCCATTTAGATAATGAGGGTGAAACTGAAGATGTGCAGCACAAAAGCATCTTTCATACCCAAGTTCTATGTAAGGGTAAGCTATGTACTTTTGCAATTGATGTGGCAGTACTGAAAATTTGGTTCCTACTGAAACGGTTAAAAGGTAAAATCTTCCCACCGGGAGACGCCCAACACCATACAAGGTGGCTTGGTTTCAAAGAGAAGCAAAGGTTCCTATTAGTAAAAGGTGTTCAGACAAGTTCAACATGGGTAGTGAACATTTTGGTTCTCTGGTGTGATGTTACACCTACGGATGTTGCTCATGTGTTGCTTGGAAGCCTTGGTGATGGGATATAGATGGCGATTATCAAACGCGAGCCATTACTTGTACTTTCATGAAAGAAGATAACTTGGAACTCTCTTGTTGAGCAAAAGAAAAGGTTGTTAACACCTCGATGCGGTAACAATTCATAAGGCTAGTAAGGAAACTAATCTAGCTTATGCTCTTGTCCCATGGATCTTGACAATGCATTAGTCAATCCTAGAAGAACAAACGCCGAAAATACAGACACTCCTACATGACTTGAGCAATGCTATTCCAGAGAGACTTCCAAGTAGATTACCACCGTTCAGATCCATTCAGCATCAGATTGACTTTATTCCTGGAGCATCATTGCCAAATCTTCCTCACTATCTAAAAAGTACAGCTGAACAAGGAGACCTAAGACAAGTAGAGGAGTTATTAGAAAGGGTTTGATCAACGATAGCATCAGTCCATATGCCTGGCACCACAAGTTCTTTTTTCGCTATTCCACACCCCAAAGTTTACAAAATCCTTGTCTAGTGATGATTTGGCGAATCTTTTATCGATATTATTGGCAATGCAATTCAAAAAGTACTACGGGAAAATGAAAAAAAAATTCAATTATCACCGACCAAACCGATCGCAGCTGCCTGTAACTCCCACACTGTCTTGCAGCCGCCACCATCTCTTCACACCATCATCATCAGCTATCAAAGCAACCAAAAACCATTGGCCTAAACGCCGAACCAACTGTAACCCTTGATTTTACTCAGATCCAAAAAAACAGGGGAAAAAAATGCTCAAATTGTCACCGCCCACCGGATCTATTAGGGAGTCGCTGGACGTATACAACTAGCCCCAACACACCACACGGAGCTTCCTTGGCTTTCCTCGGATGATTTCATCAGAAGTTTCATAGAGCTTGAGATCTCTCAGAGCCTTTGGGAAATATTCCCTAAGCGCCGGTAGACTCTTTCAGAAGAGACTCCCTTCCTTTCTTCGATGACGAAGACCATGTCATCAGCATACCGAGCGTACTTTAGGCTCTCTTCCCCATTTGTTAGAAAGGAATGGATTCTCAGATCTAGCTGGTACATAAAAATTTCATTAGCACCGGAAAAAGGGAGCTTCCCAATTGCATTACCTCTAGTTTGATTAGCGTAATCCTTCCCTTTCTTGTCTAAGATGGGGCTCTTCAGGAGATCGGCTACGAGATCACAGATTGCCTTGTTCTCCTCCCCCAACTAAGATTGAAGAACGGAGAGTAGGAGCTCATGATCGCTCCATCTGTGGATAGTATCTGATTTGATGAGTCTTTCAACAAAGCCAAAGTTCTGTCCAAACAAACTAGAGATAGACGAATAGTGGTGATCATATTACATTGCGGTGGTGGAATTTTGCTTGCCACGAACTTTTACAGTGTCTGTGTGTGAGTGTGTTTATGTTTGTGTGTACATAGAGATAGAAAGGACGGAGGCTATGTCACATAGACTTGGCACTTTGGGGCAAAGTACCATGTCGAAACGACATGACGCGGATACAGGTACAGGATCCATACCAAGCATGCCATGTGCCGGACGGACGCATAATGTTGCCGATTGGAAAGTCATCTCTACAAATCTGTCACCATGGATGATGGAAGATGAAGGTCTAAGGAAGACGAAGAAGGCACGGGGAACAGATCTGGTTGGGCTCCCTAGGGGGGGGGGGGGGGGGGTGACCTTGCTTCTAAGTAATGGAAGTTTCCCTTTTCTTTTTCACCACACAGCACAATAGCATCACCAGTTTACTTAATACTTTCCCATAACATCTATACACCCCTGCAGTGTGTACTATCTCATATGTAGCGATATTTATCCAAATTCAGATCCGTCCCCGTGCCCGATAAGCTAGTCCAACTTTCGGACATGTGTCCGATCAGGACACCGTCACCAAGCCCATGTAACATAGGATGGAGGAAGGAGGTAATTTAGGGCTGGCTGTTGCTCCATTTGATGGTGCTATGGCAAAAGAAGGTTGGTGACTGTTATGTTGGCAGTGGTGGATGAGGCTCGTTACTTAAACATGGAATTGGGAACAAAGTAAAAGAAAAAGATTAAGAAAAACCTAGGAAATCACGGACTCAGTGCAGGTGTGGATACCACATATGCGTGTGCATGGATACGTCATTTTTAAAAATTTCCGGACATGGGTGCGACGGGATACGGCAGATATTATAGTTCATGTGTTACATATGTCAAAAAGTCATTAATATTTCCAACCAAAGTAGCGAGAGTTTGTTAAGTTTAATGGGTTGTTTCGTTTCAAACCAAATTAGTGAAAGTTCGTCTATTTTAATGGGCTATTCTTTATGTTATGTTTTTGTATTGGGGCTAGTTTAAGAAATAAGTTAATAAGCGGGTGCTTAAATAAAATAGCAAATCGGCGGGATACAGCTGTCAAAAAGTGAATCATTAATTTTATCTTATCTTTATGGATCGATAACATCAGAAGCCACGTAGATAACATTGAGTCGTCTCCTTCTTCTTCTCTGGAATCACAGGTCGCCGCTGCTACCTTGTCAGTCGTCGCACGCCGCTGTCACCTTGAGTCGCCGGTGACTACTACTTCTTCTTCACCTATTAGGGTTTTTTGACAGAGAGGCGAAAGAGAGAGAGAGAGAGAGAGATGGCAGCAGCACAACGAGACATGCGCCCTAATAGGTGATCTCCCTCCCTCCCTCCCTCTCTCCCCGTCGAAAAACCCTAATAGGGTGATCTCTTTTTGGGTTTCAAGATTATACTTTGCACCAAAAGTATCAGGCGCATGTCTCGCCGTGTCCCAGCCGCATCCTAAATTCGTAAAATTAACTGTATAAAGGTAAAATTTTGGACACGCACCTAGTATGAACCCGCACCCAACGTGCAACCGGTGCTGGTGCATCACTCAAACTGCCCAACCCATGCTTCACAGAGAAAACCCCCAAAAAAGAGAAGCAATTTTTTGCAAACTGTAACCTTTTTTTTGAGATAAGTATTGCTGACTGTAAACTTCCCAAAATACCCTTAACAATATCTGCCACGCCAGAAGGCCGATGAGATTTTGGCAAGAATATTGTTGTGTGGTGGCCTATGTTACATGGACTCTTCAAAATGCGTGAAGTACCCGTTTAACACTTAGACATGGGTATGGGATATGTGTCCGACACACCCCGTAGGATATGCCACTAGGAATACTATGTTATAGTGTTCCTTTTAGTTCTTTTTTGCTTTGAGATGATCTCAGTTCTAAATTAAAATGATATGCATACTATAAAACAGCTTGTAAGCTAAGGAATAACTAAAAACAAGAATAGGTGGGAATATTTTGCCGTGTCCCCGAGTATTGGATTTTAAAAAATAGACAAATCCGACAGTTGGACACATATCCGGCACGGACACTCGTATCAAGTCCATGTAACATAGGTGGTGGCAACACCATTAATTTGTAAACTTTGGGGTGCATGATAGTAAAAAAAAGATCATGTGGTGCCAGACTCTACCACGACTAAACTTAGTGGTGCTAGGTATTTTACCTGGATGGTACATAGAAATGGCTTCAACGAGCAGTTACTCAATATCCAGTCGGACACGCGGATAAATATGCATTCATCCCGTGGACATTCTCGTTTTACTTCAAGTTCATAAGAGGTTGAAAGTTTGTGTTGTTGATTTATAATATACTTGAAGTATAAACTGACTATGCTGTCTATATAGATTCTCTGTCATTAGTCATCATTTGGTGAACTTTTGCAGAAGTCCACAGTGGCTGTGATACTATATCTTTAACAGTACGAGGAAGTTCTCAGCAACTATCTTTTAATCTAAACTAGGCACACCAACCAGACTCTGCGCCTTACGCACGAGTTTTGATTGGGAGGAAAAAAACAAGAATTTATCGTCAAACCCTGGCTGAGCTAGTCGCTAACACCAACAAAGTCACCAATGTCCCCAAAATTCAACCCTCTCTCATCCATCTATCATTTGTTCTTGCTAGGAATCAAGTAAATGGAAGTCTTAGGTTCCCCGAAGCCCCAAATAAGTTGGAACTTTTCTGCCGGAAAACTGAACAAGGAGCCTGCTCCAAATGTTTGTTCAATTTGGAAATTCGCGAGAAGAGAATAAGATGCTTCTCAGTGTGATCACTTCTGTCTGTTCTAGCTTTGCTATATCCCCTCTAACCCGAGCCAGGCGGCGAAGGGGCACGATAAATTCTTTTTCAGAAATCAAGAACGGATTTCTTTTAAAGTGAAGGCAGAAGATGGCCTATGGTGTGCTTTATCTAAAGGGATCATGCTCTTTCGACAGCGGTGGTGTGATTCTCAGACCCTCTCCTCATTCCACCAGCTGTCCTATCGTGCTAGCAGCCTTCGGGCTTCGCCTGCCGTTTCCAATTAGGATTGATAATTCTGGCTCGGCCTGGGAAAGGCACTGGCAACCACAGAGTGAAGAGGTCCATGTACCTGCTGCACCCACCAAGGTCCTCACGGTTGAACCCTCTTTATAAACAGCGAATGTTATTTTTCTAAAGGACTGGATCTGCAACAACAAAAGTGAGGTCTCGCCCACTTTATCATGTATTAATTCTCCTAAATTTGTCACCCAAAAGAAGAAAGTTTCAAGCAGCTTTGAAGCCCAAAATATTAATGACAAAACAAAAGGCTTTCTTTGAACGCTTCAAAGAGCCCCACTCAATTTCCGCAAGGAAAAACCTGACTTTACTGGTAAGAGGTTACCTAGTACAATTCGAAGTAATGCTCACAAGCAACTGCAATAGTTTAAACCTGTCTAACTTGAATCCGAAAAAGCAATTTATGGCACTAAATTCAAAGCATAAGATCTTAATGGATTTTCATCGCAGAATCTTGATTGAGCGACAGTCAACGACAGCCTACTTAGCACCATACCAACCAGAATCATCGAGCTTTTTCTTAATTACTATTTTTCCATAAGTGCGTTAAAGTTATCAGGCTCTTTTCTTTGTTTTTTATTTTTTTCAGCTAGTCTGCAAAACAAGTTTTGTTAACTCTATGGTTCCTCAACCTCTAGAGATTTGTATGCTTCTTGGCATAATCGTTAATCATGCATCAGTTTTCTATTAAGTTCCAGACAAAAAGTGATAAAACAAAGTTATTTAAGCTAGTACAAGCTTTGGTTGGGCCATGACTTATTTGCAAGTAAACAAGACATACAAATATAGTCTGTGAAATACGATCAACAAAAACTCCATGAGTCATATGAATTAGAGAAGAAAACCAATCTGCCAAGGAATTTTCAGTGTTTAGTTGTTGTCAAGAGCGCACCCACAAATTATAATATCTAACATAACACTATTGTGCAGGGTATAGATAATCAACTTGCTTAAAGAGATTATCAATGCATGTGCATTTTGCACTATCCTTTATGCCGCCTTGGAGGTCGTCTACAAGTCAAATCTTCTAATTCTACAAAACTATCAGTACATAAGATATCAATTCTATTCTGGTGGACGTTAAGTTAGATTTTCTTACTGTTTGTTCACTTTATAAGGACCCCTGCGGTTCCCTTTTACAAAGAAAAGTATCTGACAGTCGAAAATAATACATATCAAAAAGCTGAAGAAAAGACACAGTCATACCTTATATTTTAGCTTTCTTCTCTTCGGAGTGCTTATGTTTTCGCTGCATGAAGCACCCGCATCCTTGAACACTTTGACATCAGCATCCTTGAAGTTGGATAACGAAGTCGAGCTATGCGTGTAAGGAAGCACCATTGGATCAATGGTAGAGTAACTTCTCAATCGCTTATGATTACCCAACTGTCTAGTTTTGATGTTGTAAGAAAAGATGCTCCCTCCTGACCTCACGAATAAGACCTCCTCTTCAAAAGCCAGTGGTTGCAGTGGAACATTAGTAACATCATCAGGAAAATATCCGTTGACATTTCCTAGTATGGGCAACATATCATGAGACCGCTTTGCCCAGAAGTCAACCACCGGTAAGCTATGCTTAAGTACCCAGTTAGGCCCACCATAATCTTGCAAAGTCCAGATCTTAATATTCAACTGGTAAGCACATACAAAATGAAAACACCCATCTGAGCTCCCTAAGCACGTACCTACTCTGCAGTTATCTTCATCGGAAAAGGCACCCGGTAGTTTCACAACTTGAGCCACCTCTCTTTCCACATCAAAAGCCATAACATGAAGGTTCCGAGTCAGCCAGTGAAACCTTCCATTGGCAAAAACCATTTTGTTGAGGCAGAGGTTTGAACTGAGATGGCATACTTCTTTGGAGGTGGTCCATCTCTGTCTCTTTGATGAATATGTTAAAAACGAATAAATACCTTCCGAATGCTTGATACACACCAATCTAAAACTGGGAGATGACATTGCTGGTGAACCAAATGGGGAGAAAGCCAAACCAAAGGCTTCATTTCTGTCGAATCCATCAAGATTTAAGGCAATCCATTCCTTGGTAGCTGGGTTGCATAAGTATATTGTTAACTTTGGTCTAAATCTTTCTTTCTTAGAACCTGGCCAATCATTATATAATTCAGGAGTGCAGCTCTGACAGCAGAGAATGCCATTACACGAAGCCTTCAGAACGACTTTTTCTGGTAGGAAATCCAAAACATTGTCTTGCAGAATAAACGGATCCTGGTTTACAGGAACATAATTGATCGACTCATTTTCCTGAATAAAAAGTCCTGAAATTTCGTTTGACCTTTGACTGTGAACACGTAGAGAAGAAGACCCACAAGCAAAGCCATTCCGCTTTATAGACATATTTTTGGATGCCAAGAGCGGGTTGACTGACAAAGCAGCATCATTGTTTCTAGTTGGTTCCATCCAATATCTATATGCTCCAGTTACAACTCAAGGAAATAAAGCATCCTGTTAAAGGAAAGTATATGAAACGCAGATAATGTATGTAAGCTTGAACTCAATAAATTGAGTTATAGCTTGATATAACATCAAGAATTTGGGACCAGTTTCATGATGTTATATCAAGCTAGACCATTACTGCATATACATAGTTGCTTATAGCAATGTGACAAAATCGTCTAAAAAGAGTTATTGGACATTGTAGCTAGTGTGGTGCCTTTAATGCATAACATAGGTCAAAGTGAAAAACGCATTTATGACGAAAAATTGGGAATCTAGGGAACAAAGGTACAATTTTGCATCAACCCTCCTGCAGGAGATCTGCCCCACTGACCCACAAGCAATGTGCATCTTATTAGCAAACATTTGGATTCATACCATGCCCTAAATTTTCGGACAAAGAAAGGTCAGTGAGGATAAACAAATGCAGTTATAATGTAGGACTGAAAAACTAGTAGAACAGAGGGATTAAATTGCATGAAATTCGAGCAGTTCTGTCACCGTTTGCGTCGACCTGAGGTCCTATGCGTCTACTACAGTACATAATGTTGTAAAAAAGTTTGTACTCGCGAATAATAGTACAAAAAGTTCACAAATTTATTAACTAATCAACCACTTATCACAATCTTCCTCATCAAAAAAAGTTGCTGCGAGCTCAAATTTTTTAGTAACAAGATTTAGAAGGGTGATTCACTAACCTCGGTCCTCATGCGATTCGAAAGACGTCTTCCCAGATGGTGGATTGCAGGGTAGAGATATGCCTAATTCCAGACTTGTTCCGGGAACCTTTGAACCAGACTACCAACCAAATTCGAATACCGGCCTTTTCAAATTGGCGAACTCAAAGTACGAATTTGCGAACTAAGGTTCTTATGTAAGGATTCCTCTATCAACGGTGGGCGCTTTGGTGTGCCCAGCGCATAGAACCAAGAAGATGCAATGATGGGGGCGTAGTCTCGGCTCAACGCGGTCGGTTCGAATCGGGTGGACGAGGTGACGGCTGTTGGCTCAGAAGTTGGCAACTCTCTTTATATAACTTAAAAAAGTTGATGACTCTCCGATTAAATTTTTTTTAATCGACCGCTCAACTTCTATCCAGTTCATTTGAAACGCATCATACTTTTTAAATATCTAAAATTATTCCCTCTCAAGTATAGAATATGTCATTCTTAACCAAAGTAGAATTTTGTCATATCATAGCCTAATCAAAGGCGAGATCCAACTGAAAAACTCATCCGGCGAGACCATCGCCGGCAGTGGACGCGAGCAGTGGCTGCCGGCGAGCTGCGATGGCCGGCGGCGTTGGGCAGTGGCTGTGGTGGTGGTCTCAAAATAAAAACCGAAACTTAAAACTCCTAAATAGAAGTTTTAAAAAACAGTCTTCATTTTAAAAACTGGTTCTCAAAACTGAAGAAAAAGAAAACGAAAACTGTGAACGCGTTTATGTTCTCCAGTTTACAAAACTAGAGAAAAAACAATAAACTTTACCAAACAAAGCCTTAATTACACAAATAAGATAAAGGGTTAGGAAGAGAAGGTCGCGTCCTAAATTCAGATAATTTCTTATCAAACTCTAAAAGTTTATGACACGAAACTTCATATATATTTGAAGAGGCTATAGTATATAGTGGTAGCGAAGGTAAAAAAAAAACCTTTTCTAGTGGCTCAAAAGATACTAAAGATCCCGTGAAAGGAATGAGTATAGAAGAAAACTTGGACAAAGTAGATAAAGAAAGATCATTGAAAAGTTCAATGATGGATGAAATAGATCCAACTGTTTTAAAAGAACAGCAATATAAACAAAAAGAAAAAAGAGCTATATCAAAATAAATAAATCATTTGCTGATATGAATTTATGGAACGGAGAAACAGATTCAAACTAAGTTGGAGCGTGGAAACCAAAGTTAAATTTATAAAGAAATTCTAAATTTAATAACGCCCCTATAAGGACAACTTTAAAACAAGAATTTCTTCACAAAAATGGAATAAATGAATCGATAAATCAATACGACATATACCTTGGTACGGATTGTCTTTCAAATACTGAAAAAAATAATCGATAATTAAGCACAAGCCTTAAGAATTGTCATTATAGGTGGTAATTTAACAGAAAAACATGCTATGAAACATTTTACTCGAGCAACCTGCGAGGAAACGCAACTAAGTTCTGAAATAGTATAGCTGATAACGAAATAATAATTGAAGCACAAACTAAGCTTAACATTTCCAAAGAATGGACAATGTTCTATACCGATAATCTCAAACGAGAATTTTGCAGAATATCTATTAATAATATAAGTATTTAAAAAAAATTACTTTCACAAATTTGACAAAACTACAAATATGTGATATGTGCTATTTTTAAAAATACACTTGTGAATTTAAATATTTTACAAGGTAGGACTCAGAGACAACCTCTATTGACAAAAACGATTTATTACCAAACTCCTTAAACCGTGGGACGAGTTAGTAGAAAACAAATTTGTGTGAAGGAAAAGGAGAGAATTACTAATTTGATTATAAAAATTATGAAGTTGCAAGCAATTTAAAGTTAATTTAGTGATTGGTTTATGAAACAAATCCTAAATTCAGAGTGTAATATAAATATAAGTATTATTCTTCACAAATAAAAGCAAACATGTAAAATGATGGAGAAAATCACGTATTACTTTGCAAAACTGGAAGATGAGGCCTTTATTTTGAATTAGAACCATCAAAATAGCTTCGGTTTTGTGGAGATGTATTTGTGGGAGTTTATTGTAGCCAAAATTTTAGACATAAATGTTTGTGTTTTTGTGTGTGAGAGAAAGATGAGCGCGAGAGCAGGGGAGAAAAGAAGAAGGACACACCAGATTAAGAGAAGCCAAATTAAAAAGGTGAGTAAAACTAAAATGGTATTCGCAAGTAGTAGTACAAAAAAAACATAATTAACTAATCTACAACTCATCGTAATCTTCGTCATCCAAAAAGAAAAGTATCTTCAAGATTTTAATGTGCTTACAAATATGTAACAAATGACAAAAATAAGTTTTACTAATTAATTCTCCCAACTCTTCATTTGTGTTTATTGTTTCAAGAAGATTTCTTTTTATAATAAGAATCCAAGTTCTGCTTATGCCAACTACAGGGATTACGAAACTGCTTAGAGAGAGAAACTGCATCTTCTCTCTAAAACGCCGCCGGCGACGACTCTGTCGGAGGCCTCAAGAAGATCAACAAGATTAAGAGGCCCCATTAAAGACAAAGCTTTCATTGGGAAAGAATGGCAAAAAACACATAATAGAAGCAATCAATGGATGAGATTACAACAGAGTAATGAGGGCTTGGTATCGTTAGGCTCGAGCGATTTCAGAGACGTGAATGACATTCGACCAAAAAGAACAAAGACATCCAATAACGATTTTGATGAGGACTCAGATCTTCGAGCAATGGTCGCAGCAATGCAAGAACAATTGAAGACTTTAAGACAGGAAAATGGCACTTTAAAGGAATGCATTAACGCCATGGAAACAAAGCTAGGACAAAATCAGATAGATTATGATGCAATAAGTGTTGTAAATGGTAAAGGTAATGAGATTGCATGCCATGAATTCCAAGAAGGATTTGCAGTAAATGAGGGCCATGAATTGCAGAGTAAATCTACATTGATTGAGTGCCATGAGTTCCAAGGAAGATCAGCATTGAATGAAGAAACTGCCCGAACTGATCTGGGGGCGCATGGACAGGATACGCGTGAAGGGACCAAATCGACTGAGATAGAGGGCCACGTCATCGAGGTAAGTAAAAATTCTTCCCTATTGGATAATGGTTTCAAAACGAATACAACGGAAACAGTGGAGGATTTTTCATCGTTGCCTTCGGTTAAGAAGGATAATCCCCAAAATAAGACAGCTAGCCCTAATCCGATCAATTTAGGGCAAAATAAGTCATATGCAAGAGTAACAATGCCTAATCAGGAATATGAACCACAAAATAGTCTGGAATTCATCGAACCTAAGGAGATTAATGGTCAAAAGGGGATGGAATTTGGTTTAGAAGATGTTGAAGATGAAATCAAATCATGGAAAAATTCAGTTATTGTTTATGTCCTAGGTGCCAGAATTCCTCTTCAGATAATGAAGGGATTTCTTGATCGAAAGTGGAAACATTTTGGGGATTTCTCCCTAAGTATGTTCAAACCAGGCTTATTCCTGGTCAAATTTGAAGATATGATGGTTAAGAATACTATTATGGAAAAAGGACCATGATTCTTTGACAACAAACTTGTGATAGTCAAACCATGGGTTGAATCAATGTCAATGGATCAGAAGGGCTAAACATTGTTCCTTTTGGATAAAGCTCCCACAACTTCCTCTACAAATTTTGGTCATCCAAAATGATAAGTAAAATAGCCAGTGCAATTGGAAAATCTCTCTTTATGGATCATATGATTGCTGGGAAAGAAAGGCTTGGTTATGCAAGGGTTTATGTTGAAATTGATGTAAAGAATAGCTTACCTGATGCTATCCCTATAAAAGGACCTAATAGCCAGATAATACGCCAAAAGGTGGAATATGAGTGGGTACCTATCAAATGCACTCATTGCAATATATATGGGCATCAACTGGCAAGCTATTATAAGAAGCCAGTCCCACAAAAGGCTGGAAACCAAAGGAAAATAAACTGGTGGAATTGGGAAATGAGTTAACAATGAATGCATCTTGCTATACAATCCGATCAGAGCAGGGGAATGTGGAAAAGAATAAGACTCGGGACAGGCAAGCTAGTCCCCAAAGTAGAACAGATGAGCAGATCAATGTTCTTACTGCAAATAGCTTTGTTGTAATGGAAGGAAAATACGACAAGGATATGTGTATATAGCTGTCAGAACATGGAAGATTAAATTCTTCCAAGAGAAAAGAGAGAACAGCCAAACGGCGGGACATACCCAAAACATGACAACAATAGTCAGTTAGAATATCGGGGGGTTGAATGACCCTGTTAGACAAAAAGATGTAAAGAAAGCAATGATAGAGAACAATGTAGAGGTAGTGGGACTGTTGGAAACAATGGTAAGGCAGGAAAACATAAAGAATATCACAGACAAGTGGAAAGAATGGCAATTTGATTATGGAATAAACATCAAAGGTATCTCAAGGCCATGGATGGGATGGAGGAGGAAAAAAGTACAGTTAGAAATGGTCAATAGATCAAGCTAACATCTAACTGGAAAGGTGATTACTCAAAATTCTGCTAATCCTTTTTATATTACCTTTGTTTATGCTAATAAAAAGGTGAGAAGAGAAGGGACTTGTGGACATGCCTTGTGCAAGATGCCATTTTAATAGGTACTAATCGATGGATTGTGGCTGGAGATTTTAACATCATCGGGAATGAGAATTGAAAGTATTGTGGCAGGGAGGCCTGTAAAAGGGACATGGAGGAGTTTAATAAATGCATGTATAAAGCACATCTTGAGGATATGCATACTTTGGGGCTGTATTTCACTTGGTGTAACAACAAAGAGACTGAGCTTATTACGTGCAAGCTGGATAGGGTTCTACAGAATGAAGGTTGGATGGAAACCTTTCATAATACTAAAGTTCAAGCACTAGAACCTGGGATTTCTGATCATGCTATGTTAAAGGTGAGTATCATGAATGAGGAACAGCAAGGGAAAAGGCCATTTAAATTCTCTAACTTCTGGATGGGCCACCCTCAGTTTAACCATATACTTCAGACAATTTGGCAAAGAAAAGGGGAAAGGGTTGCATGCAAACAGCTGAGAACCAAGTTGAAAGCTTTAAAGCCTTTGTTGAAAAAGCTTAATAAGGCAAGCTACATTAATATATCTGCAAGGACTAATGAGAAGTACAAGGAATTACAAATGTTACAAGCCCAAATTTTACAGAATCAAGATGCAACTATGGTACAAAAGGAAAGGGAAGTGCATAGGCAATACTACCATCTAGCTCAGGCAGAGGAGGCCTTTTACCATCAAAAAGCAAGAATAAGAAGCATTCAACTAGGTGATTGTAATACAACATACTTTCACAAGAAGATGACAGTGAACAAAGCTCATAATAGAGTGATTGCAATTAGAAATGCAGAAGGGGAAGTAGTCAGTGGAGCAAAAGAGGTACAAACAGATGTTATACAATATTTCTCTTATTTCTTGGGAAGCCAAGTTGCATCACAACCACAAACAAGAATAAGAATGCAAGAAGTGATCACCAAAACTGTAATAGAGGAGGACCAAAATATGCTGAGTGCACCTGTGACAGGGGATGAAGTGAAGAGGGTTACGTTTACCATAAAAGCAAATAAGGCCCCTGGGCTTGATGGGTGTACAGCAGAGTTTTTTCAAAAGAAATGGCACATAGTGGGGGAATTAGTGACAGAGGCAATCATGGAAATGCTAAATAAAAGCAAAGGGATCAAGTTTTTTAATAGTACAGTGTTGTCACTCATACCAAAGGTTCAAAATCCTAATGCCATGAAGGACTCCAGGCCAATTGCATGCTGCAATGTAATCTACAAATGTGCCTCCAAGATTTTATGTGACAGAATCAAGAAAGTGTTACCTTACTTGATCAGTGGCAACCAATCAGCCTTTGTAGCTAAGAGATGCATAGCTGATAACATTCTTTCAATGCAAGAATTGGTAAAAAAAATTACCATAAGGAAGGTGGGAGGCCTCGATGTGTAATGAAGATTGATATTCAAAAGGCATATGGGAATTCCTAAAAATAGTCTTAGAAACTATGAACTTTCCATCTATTTTTGTGGGATGGATCATGCAGTGCATCTCAACTGCTAGGTTCTTTATAAGCTTGAATGGTAATAAAGAAGGGTATTTTGAAAGTTGCAAGGGATTGAGGCAAGGGGACCTCATATCCCCATACCTATTTGTGATAGTGATGGAAGCTTTCTCTTGTTTGTTAACTAGTTATGCTAGCCATCAAGACTTTGGATATCACCCAAGATGTAAAGAACTGTAGATACACCACTTTAGCTTTGCTGATGATTTATTCATTTTGGAGAAAGCTGATACATCTACCATCAGGCTGATCAAGCAAGCAATGGAGGAATTCCATGAGCTATCAGGTTTGTCTCCCAATTTGGCCAAAAGTTCTATTTTCATAACTGGGGTTAACATAACAATGGTTGAGAGTTTAGCTGAGGGTCATGGGAATCCAAGTTGGTAAATTCCATGTAACCTATCTTGGTGTACCACTAATCTCAACTAAATTGCACTATAAAGACTGTGAAGTCCTTGTGGAGAAAATCACCCAAAAAAATAGCAAGTTGGACAACAAAGCCCCTCTCATATGCAGGAAGGCTGCAATTAGCACTTTCAGTACTGAGTAGCATGCATGTTTATTGGTGCTCTATTTTTATATTGCCTAGGAAGATTATAAGACAGATAGAGAAGAAAATCAGATCCTTCATTTGGCAAGGTCATGATGGGAAGTGCAATAGAGCAAAAGTAACATGGAGGGATGTATGCCTGCCAAAAACATAAAGGAGGTTTGGGAGTGAAGAGATTGGAGGAATGGAATAAAGCAGCCATAGGAAGACATCTATGGGATTTGGCTTATAAGAAAGATTCACTTTGGGAGAAATGGTGCCATATGTATATAATTAAAGGGAAGCACATATGGACCTTTAAACCACCAATGGTGTTATCATGGACATAGTGTAAATTTTTGAAACTTAGAGCACAGCTGAATCATCACATTCACCACAAAGTGGGAAATGGCAGGCAGACTTGGCTTTTGGCTAGATAAATGGCTGAATGGTAGATCTATTGTGGATCAATTTGGACTCAGAGCCATCTATGATTCAGGTTTGAGTCATAATGCTAAAGTGCATGAACTTATTCAAGATAATGGGTGGACCATGTTGACAATTGGTTCAATTGATCTAAAGGCTAACAATGCAACGATCCAAGTAATGTAACCCCCAAATGCAGAGGAACTTGATAAAGTTATATGGGAATTACACCCTAGTGGAATCTACAATGTAAAAAGTGCATGGGAAGCTATGAGAACTAGAGTAAATAGAGACCCCCTCTGGAAGCTAATATGGTTCCAAAGAAACATTCCCAGATGTTCCTTGATCATGTGGATGCTATGCAAAGAAGGTCTTAGAACTAGAGTCAAGCTCAAAGCTTGGAATATAATCCAAGAGGATACTTGTGTACTGTGTAATCAAGACAAGGAAGTGAATGCCATTTGTTTACACAATGTCCTTATACAAAGGAATTATGGCAGACTGCTCTGAGCAGGCTACATGTAACAATTCCAGTCAACTCATGGATCCAACTAAGCTCTCAACTAGCTAGAATCCTTAAAGGTAAAAGTTTCAAAGCCAAGTTGGGAAAGCTAGTAGTATCAGCAGTGGTGTATGGGCTATGGCAAGGATGGAATAGCCGGATTTATGCAAGGAAGCAGACTACTCCACAGGGCTGCTTGCTCATGATTCAACAATGGATAAGGTACAGAGTTTATAGCTGGAAGGAAAAGATTAACCATGGCACTACTCTGAACCTTTGTGAAGCTTGGGGCATTGAGGAAGGTGTATAGAGGGAGAGGAATCCAAGTTGCTATTGTATATACTAGTTGATTTGTAAATAGATAGATAAGGCCTTATCAAGGCCTAATGAGAATGTATACTATACTGAAGAATTGTAATTGTTTGCACTTACATGAATAAAAGAAAGACATTTCGAGCACACAAAAAAAAAAAGATCTAGAACAATGATGCACAAATTTTAGGGAATCATTGTCTGTACCTTATGCCACTCAAAAAGACGTCCTCCGAGGTATAGATTAGTGGAAGTGTAAAACAACTATGTCTCTTAATATGGATTGACAGGTAGAGGTATGCCTAATTCTAAACTTATTCTGGGGAACTTTTAAAGCAGACTACCA
Organism: Escallonia herrerae; assembly: GCA_033070095.1. Lineage (NCBI taxonomy): Eukaryota > Viridiplantae > Streptophyta > Magnoliopsida > Escalloniales > Escalloniaceae > Escallonia > Escallonia herrerae. The sequence goes on from JAVXUP010002722.1 coordinate 70,700, forward strand.
AACAGGTAAATGAATTTCGTAGTTTGCTCCACCAAATTCTTATACCGACTTTTTCAAATCAGCAAACTCAAATTACAATTTACAGACTATAGTTCCTATACAAGGACTTTTCTACCGCCGGTGGGGCACTGGTGTGCCTAGCATACGGTCAATAGGGCTAAGAAGATGTGGTAATGGCTGTATACTCTCGGCTAAACCTTTGTCAGTTTAAATTGGGGGAAGAGGTGGTGAGGGGTTGACGGATATTGGCACATAAGTTGGGGATATCATCTAGCCACCGGTTTCGTTATGATAAAAATGTAATTTGATGTCATCTTAACAATATTTGTTTCTTCCTTCTTCTTCTTCTTTTTTCTTTTAGAAGGCCTTTTTAATGTTCTCTAAAACTATATATAATATACACTACATTATATTTGTAGTGTATATTATATATAATATTTAGTTAATTGTCCTCAGTCACCATCCTTCATTGACGACGTTCAACATCCCTTGATAACCACAAATACCTCGATCACAATTAGTAACTGTGGGTGGTAGTGGTGGCACTATGGCTAATGATTTGAGTAATGGTGGTGGCGCTATGGTAGAGGTTATGGGGATGCTAGGCAATTGTGGCACTTGTATCAGTGGGGAAACCAACCAACATTCTGTAAGCTAAATTGGTAATTTCGCAAAAAAAGGAGATTCTAACTAACCGGTCGGTTAACCACGCTCCGAACTGGACTGCTAGTTAGTTTGTGCATTATTTGAAAAAAATTCAAAACATGCTGGTTCATATCCTAATCCAACACACTGACTTACTGGCCGGTTAACCCACCAGGTTACTGAACGGTTAGTCAAAACCCTGACCTTCGAAAAAAATTTCAAATCCAAAACTTACCACCCACTAACCAACTGGCTAGTTAACTTACCAGATTACTGAACAGTTAGTCATAACCCTACTTTTAGACTTTTTTTTTAAATCCCAAAATTACCTCACTGATTAACCGATCGGTTAACCCACAAGGTAACTGGATGGTTAGTCAGAACTATGACCTTCCCAGAAATCTAGAAATACCAACTGAACAACCGAGCAGTCAACTGACAAGGGTGACCAGCCGATTAATCAGTGTCTAATTCGTAAACAGTTTTAAATCGGCCAATCCATTGTGGTGTACTTTTGTGCGCTGATTGTGTGATCCTATCTAGGCTATAGTTTCTTGACTTGAGTATTTTTTTTTTCAATTCCCTTTATCCTTAGGGTAAAAAGTTTTTAAAATATTTTTCTTTTCTCTCTTAGAAGGTAACAAAGTCCGCGACCAATTTTAGGGTAACAAAATAAAAAAAGGAAAATGTTTTTGCTCTCTGAAAGGTGACAAAGCTCTGGCATCAGGACCAATCCTAGGATTCTCGAGCATTCCAATGATTGAAGAACTCTTTTAGATCCCTAGCCTGGTTCGTACCCTCGATAAACTGCAAGAAGACCTTCAAATCAATCTCGCTGCTTTAACACTTCGGCAAGAGGAGATCGCTAAAGAGGTGGAATATCTCATGAAGAAAGATCAGGGTAAGGCACTCAAAGAGGAATCAAAAGAAGATAAGAGAGAAGAAAAGAAAGAAGATGGCCCTAGGTTGAAAGGTGAATGCAAGTATAAGCCTGATGGTGAAGGAAAGGCCATCATTGCAGATTGGGAGGAAAAACTGACAATGCTTGAATCTCAAGTTGTTCGAATGAATAGGGCCGATGAGCCCATGGAATTTAATACCTTTACTCTAAACCCGAAGTTAGGCTTTCAAATAAGTTTAAGATGCCCGACATGGACAAGTTTGAGGAGACTTCGGATCCAAAGATCCATATCAAGATGTGCATCCGTGCGTTAACTTTTCACGAAATTAACCATAACCAATTAGTCCAGTTGTTCCATCAGACATTGGAGGGGCTGCCTCTCGATGGTTCCTCACCCTTAATAACTCTCGAATCTGAATGTGGGAAGATGTTAGTGAGAAAATTTGTGAATCGGTATCAATATAACTCTGATCTCAACATCACTTGGAGAGACTTGGAGACCACCAACCAAGAGCCTACTGAATCAATATCTGCATTCATTCGATGGAGAAACAAGGCTGCACAAATGTTCAATCGCCCATCAGAAGAAGAACATGTGAGCATAATTAGGGACATAATCCTGCCGACATTTCGTGAGCACATAGTTGGCCACTATCACACTGCATTTAAAAATATAGTGGTTTCTCTCATTCAAATTGAGGACGCCATAAAAAAAGGGATGATGTGGAAGATAGGGAGAATACAAGAGTGGATTAGAGAATCCTAGCATGACCCTTGACAATGACGTGAATACAATTGGGTTTCAAGAGGTGGTCTACCGGAAGCCAAATACAGAGTAGAAATTCTCCAATTTGCATGCCCTAATGACCAAAGGTTATAAGCAGCTACTCAGTATAGATATAATTGCCAAGTTGCCCCCAACTGCCACACCAAAAGGGCCTAACCTGCACGCTCGATGTGAATATCACCAATTATCCAAGTATCACACAGATAAGTGTAGGACCTCAAGGAGTGCTATTCAGGATCTTATTGACAAGGGTAAGATTAGCCCTCTTACTAAACTCAAAGTGGAAAAAGAGCCTCTAACGATGCACCAAGTGAACACAATTGAGACATCTCTCCAAGCGTTGGGTCCTTCTGTGCAAATTAGTCATATCATCTAAGTTTGAGACAAAGCCATGCTTTCTGTCGGATTAATTGTCCCGATGCCAGGCTAGAACCTTGGCTCATTTCTATTTCAAGTGTTTTTCTTAGCATTTCCTAGATCATCTTTTCGAACTTGGTTTTTTTTTTTTTATAAATAATGAGTCATTGTTTCTCCTTACTCGTTGATTGTTGATTTGATCTTTTGTTGTAATATCCCAAACTTTGAGAGTGGGTTAAAATAACTATATGTGCTCCGAAAAATAAATGGAAAATAATTATGGGCAATGCTCGGGTATTAGTAATGCATGGGAGCTTAAAAAGATTTTCGGGCAAAAATATAATTTTTAAAATTTTGGGGGCATTTTTTGTAAGTTTAGAAAATTAGAGGGGCTATTTTGCAAATTTTAGAAATTCATACATAGGTGTCAAATTTTCGGAGAAAATCTCTTAGTTGATGCCACCACCTCCTTGTTGTTTGATGACTCATGACATGTAATTATAAATTAATGTTATGATTTAAAATAAAAGAAAAGTGAATTCAAAATGAAAAGAAAAAGAGAACAAAAATGAAAAAAAATGAACAGTAATATAAAATAGCAATAGAAAACAGAGAGAAGAAAGAAACAGAGCTCGGGCAAGCAGAGGAGGAAAAATCACAGGAAAGAGAAGAAATTTTGAGAATTGCAAAGGGTAATCTCTGTGCCCATCTAAGTGTGTGTAATTGAGTGTGTATTTTGAGTGTTTAGTGTGTGTTTAGGGGTGTTCAATGGGGGTTCTTCACTGTGTGTGTCGTGTGTGAGTTTAAGTGTGTGGGTGCCTCGGGTGTATGGTTATGGAGAGAGTAATCGGTTTTGTTTGCATGTATCAGTATGTTCAGTTGTCTTTAGCTTAAATGTGTCCTTTACTGGGTGTCGTGGGTGTTAGTGTGTGACATTGAGACATGCAGTGGGTGTTCCATGTGTAATATCCCGAACTTCGGGAACCGGTTAAAATAGTTATCTGGGCTCCGAAAATCAAACGGGCGATAATTTTGAGCAACGCTCGAGTGTTAGTAGAGTATTGAAGCTTACAATGATTTTGGGGCAAAAATATAAAATTTGAAATGTTCGAGGGCATTTTCGTAATTTTGAAAAACTCTAGGGGCATTTGTGTAATTTTATAAAATTAATTTAGAAAACCATATTTTAAAATTTTGACACCTCCTCCTTGGTTAATGACTAAGCTAACTAAAATTATTTAATATTGGATTGGATAAGTGAAGGTTTTGGAAGAAAGAAAAAAAAGAAAAAAACAAACGAAAACAAAAAGGGAAACCTAAAGAAAGAAAAAAAGGGAAGAAGAGGAAATTCGGGCAGGAAATAGAAGGAGAAAAAGGGAAGACTGAAGGAAATCAGGAAAGGGTAAATTCTTAACCTTTAGTGTGTGTTTTTGGGGTGCTCAGTGGGTATGCGTGAGTGTTCTAAGTATGGCGTAGTGGGGAATTGGTTGTGTATCATATGGGTATGTGATGTTGTGTATTTTAGCAAGATATGAGGTGAAACCATGGGTTTCCAGGTGAATTGGAAGGGATGTTGCGTGAACCTGTGAAGAGTGTGTGTAACAGGTGTGTTTTTGTGTGTGTTTATATTTCGGGTGAGTGTATATGTAATGATTCGTGGATATGTAGGTGTAATTGTGGGATTTAATTATGTTAGTGGATTTTAATGAATCCATGTAGATGTTTTCTAAAGTGTTGGGGGACAAATTAATGGGTGTATGTGTGGGTTGGAGGAGACATGAGCTTCGGCAGTGGCTGAAGAGAAGAAGAAGACACTGTGCAGTTTGGGTGAAGTAGTGTGTGTATTAATTTGAATAGTAAATGTTATTGTCGCTAAAATAGAAAAATAATTTAGGCAGCCTTCCACGAAATTTTATAAATATCTAGGGTCAGAATTTGACAAAGTCCAAAACTGAGACCCCCAATATTTTTTACGATAACTACACTCTGGAATTTTTCAGGAATTTTTGGGATCCGCAAATGGCGCTAAATTAGGGTACCTATTAAAGAACTTTATCGAATTATTTAGCATAGTAAACTAAGTTATTTTAATCTAAAACTTTTATGGAAACCCTATTTTACTAGTATGAGTCATTGTATAAAATGTTGTGCCATTCTAAGGCCGATAGATATTTTTCACGAAACTGGCCTTTTAGCGCTCGATCCGGACACCGGTTCGGAATTTTCGGACTAAAATTTTTTAAAATACTTTTTATATTAGAAATAACATCAAGATGTTTAAAATAGCATTTTAAGATATTTTGAAATTTTTTTCGGTGTCGGAAACCCCCAGGGGTGTTTTGGTAATTTACCCCCTGAAGGGGGTATTTTGGTAATTTTACCTTTAAGAGGTATTTTGAAGTAAATTTACATACAGTAAGATTATTTTAGTGACTTTGCTTATGTAAAAGTCATTTTGAGAATTAAAGTGTAACGAGCGATATTTTGGTAATTTGCCGCCCCGAAGAGGTATTTTGGTAATTTGACCTAAGAAAGGTATTTTTACATAAATTTATATATGAGAAGTTTATTTCAGCAATTCTACTTACGGGAAGACCATTTTGGTAATTTAAGTTCGAGGGGGCATTTTGGTAATTTTACACCCTAGGGGCGTTTCGGTAATTTTACATTTTTAGTGAGAGGGGTTCATTTTGGGAGTATGTGTGAGTCCGTATTAAGTTATAATATTGTACTGTAGGCTGTGTTCTAATGATTCGATTATTCTGTTTAGGTTAAAGCTAAAGACTTTCGGTTAGGATAATTTAGATGCGAATCCAGGTAAGGGATTCTATCTGAACCTTGAGTAAGGACTTTTGTTCGAACCCTTATTTGATTACTTGTACTCATAAGTACTCTTTTGATATATTTACGGCTAATGCCAAACTCTGAGTTATGTATTGATATCAACATATTTTTGCCTAGAAAACCCCAATGTTGAACCTGAATTGATTAATTGGAAATCTTGTGATGCTTGTATCTGTTCTTCCAAATTGTTGCACCTAAATTCGATAATGTTTTGCAATTGTTTTTGCTATTTATTTGTGATTTTCTTCTGGAATTTCGAACAATGACTTACATCAATATGTGATTGTTATTAGAACCTGAATTGATTTCGGGGATATGAGCTTATGTTAACGCTCATTTATATTGTTGATTTTCTGTGTTGACCTGGGTATCTGTTTGGTGGGGAGGCGGTATAAGGCTGGTTGAATTCTGCATGAAACGCAGGCTAGTACCCAAGTGAACTAGTAATTATTTTAGTACATCATGCATGTGTACACTATATAAGCTTGCCATAATGGCATTGCAATCGCCCAGGATCAACATTGATTTTTGATTTTATTAGCTAGAATGATTTGTGCTTGGGTTGAAAGCCCTTGACAAATATTTATCGTATTTAGTTACAAGGATTTGTACTTGGGTTGAAAGCCCCTGACAAGCCTTTATTGTATTATTGAAATGATTTGTGCTTGGGTTGAATCTCTCGAAAAATCTGCTGTACCTTGGAAATGATGACTTGAAAATGATCTTTTATTGATCGTTTTGGGTTTTGTTCTGATTGTTAATATTTATTTAGGCATCTATTTCTGATGAACTTTGATCATTTTGGGTAATCATTGAATTTTGATCGTTTGAAGTGTCTTGAAAATCATCGTCGGTTGAATTTTTTAGAGTCGTGTTATAATCTCTTTTATAGTCCTTGTACGACCTTACTGGGCTCTCAAAAGCTCACCCTTCGTTTGGCTCCCTTCTGTAGGTGATGATCAAATGTAGCATGTTCGGAAATGGGTTAGAGTTTGTGTGAGATTCCGATGACCCCATCACCATTGTATAGTAAGATCCCTCGGCGGGTCGGTACTATTAATTTGTTCTTAAGAGTTTCAATTGCGAAGAACCTAAGCTGTAATAATGTAAGCTAAGTAGTTGATGATTTGGCATTTTGAGAAATTTGAGTTGATGTGACTTAGATGATTTGAAATATGCGTTAGTGAACAGGTCTGACAGGTGTGATGTGATCCGATAAGTTAACGACCCGGGAGTTCGAGGCGGCGGAGCTCTGAATTCCCGGGGGCGTTACACCATGTATATTGCAGTTTAGGTGCTTCGAGTGTGTGTGTTTATGAGTGAGAGAGAGAGAGAGAGAGAGAGAGAGAGAGAGAGAGAGAGAGAGTGTGTGTGTGTGTGTGTGTGTAATTTTAATGTATGATGGTGTTAGTGTATGTGTTTTGGATAGGGTAATGAGAGTTTAGTGTCTTAGAGTGTATCAATGTGTGTTCATGAGTTATGTGTATGAAATGGGTCTCGAGAGGAAAGAAGGTAGAAGATCAGTGTGTGTTCTGAAGGTGAAATACTAGGTGCTTTGATTTGAATAGTACTTGTAATTGTCACCAAAAGGGGGGGGGGGTTAATTAGGCAGATTTATTCCAAAAAATTTTAAATAGTTAGAGTCAACATTTGACAAAATCTAAAACAGTAACCCCAAATATTTTTACGACACATACACTTTGGAATTTTTTGGTGTCCACAAAGGACGCTAAATTAAGGTATCGACTGAAAATAATTATCAAATTATTTAGCATAGCAAACCAAGTTATTTTGATCTGTAAATTTTAGGAAAATCTAATTTTACTGATATGTTACATATTCTAAAAATTTCGTACCATTCTGAGGTCAGTAAGTATTTTGCATAAATTCACATATGGGAAGGTCATTTTAGTGATTCTACTTACGGGAAGACCATTTTGGTGATTTGAGTCCGAGAGAGGCATTTTGGTATTTTTACATCCCCAGTGAGGGAGGTTCATTTTGAAAATATGTGTGAATCCATATTAAGTTATAATATTGTACTTTAGGTTGTGTTCTAATGATTCGATTATTGCATTTAGGTTAAAGCAACAGATTTTTCGGTTAGAAAGCGTAGTTTCGAATCTAAGTAAGGAATTATATCTGAACTCTGGGCAAGGACTTTCGTCCGACCCCCTCATTTTGATAAGTCGTACTCGTAAGTAATCTTTTGATTTACTTATGACTAACGTAGAACATGTTATTGCCTAGAAAATCCAATATTGAACTTGAATCGATTATTTGGAAATCTTGTTGATGATCGACTGTTATTGCATGCTGAACGAATTTGATAATTGTATGTATCTGTCCTTTTGAATTGTTATGCCTAAATTAGGTAACTATTCGTAATCATTTTTGCCGGTTATTTGTGATTTTTCTTTTGGAATTCCGAATGATGACTTATATCAGTATGTTTATTGTTATTGGAACCCGAATTGATTTCGGTGATTTGAGCTTATGATAATGCCCATTGATATTGTTGATTTTTTTGTTGAGCTGGGTGTCCTTTCAGTGAGGAGGCGTCATAAAGTTGGTTTGAATCCTGCATGGAACGCAAGTTAGTACCTAGTGGGAGTAGTAATTATTCTGGTACATCATGCATGTGTACACTACTAGCTTTGCTTGAATGGCATTGCAACCGCCTAGGATCAACGTTTTTTTTTTTTTTTTTTATTTGCACTGTATCTTACCATGATTGTTACGAAAATGACTAAGAAAGGATTGTCTCAAATGATCTGGACCGGAAAGGATTGTCTCAAGTGATTTGTGTGCTTTTTTTATATCTGTGTGCGTTTTGGAGTCCTTTGGAAAACCTTCATTTTACTTTGGAATGAGGGCTTTGACTATGATCTTTTATGATCGTTTTGGAACCCGTCGTGATTGTTATTGTTTTTTGGAATCTATTTATGATGAATTTTGATCATTATGGATTTCATTGAGCTTTTGATCGTTTAAAGTATTTTAGAAATCATAATCGGTTGGATTTTCTTTCGAATCGTTTTGTAATCTTTTTGTAGTCCTTGTACGACCTTACCGAGCTCTCAAAAGCTCACCCTTCATTTCACTCCCTTATGCTGGTGATGATAAGCTATAGCATGTTCGAGAATGGGTTAGAGTTGTGTGAGATTCTGGTGAGCCCACTACTACTGTATAGTAAGACCCCTGCACGGGTCGGTACTGTTAATTTATTCTTAGGATTTTGAATTGCGAAGGATCTGAGCTGTAATAGTTTAAGCTAAGCAGTTGTAATCTAGTATTTTGAGAAATCTGAGTTGATGTTGAATTAAAAGATTTTGAATATGTGTTAGTGAACATATTTGACAGGTTTGATGCGATGTGATAGGTTAACGTTGCGGGAGTTCGGGGCGAAGCTCCGGATTTTGAGACGTTACATTTGTGGCTAATGATATATATAAAGCAACACAAAATTCTGAAAAAATCAAAAATAATTTATTCCCTTCTTAGAAGTCTCTTTTAGGGTCTAAATCAAATAAAGTTTGTGTAAGTCTAAGTATCCATCCTTAACAAGTCGAGGGCATGTAAAAAACTTTCATGAGCAAGAAATGATCGACCAATTTAATACTAGTCGAGATTCATAATTGAGCAATCACTTCGAGGAGAGTTATCCAGAAGATGATTTAAGTCTAGTGGTTTATCTCGTTGACACCTTTTCTTTTCACTTGGGGGTGGTGACAATTTCATCTCCTTCAGAATTGAACGTCAAAAGCAGGAGACGTTTGTTTGAGGTTAGACATTCAGTGAGAATTTAGGAGACTGTCTGAAAAGGTCATGACTTATTTTCTTGGTCTACCTCCCACAACCCTAATTCACCAAAAGCAAGCCTAATCCTCAAAGACAATGAGGTGCCATATGGATGTCAAGACTTTCTGCTGTGCAAAACTCACTTACTCTCTTCTAGCATGTGTCATTTATCTTATAAAAAAAAGGGAAAGAAAAAACAAAAGTCCGCCAGACTGAAAACCCCGAAAAGGCGGTCTAGGTTGAAGTCAGGGCACGAGAGAGAGAGAGAGAGAGAGAGAGAGAGAGACCCCGAGAGAATGTAAGTTTGCATGAGTCTTCCTGAAATAAGCATTTCCGATGATTGGAGGCCATCATCATCCTGATTACCCTATACCCTATACAAATCGTCCCATTTGATATCCCTATGTGCCTAAACAATTTAGCCTTTCTTTTCGAAAGCCTATATTTCTAACCTTGGTGTGGATAGTCTCTTGGCGTGTACCTATGTCCTAATTATTGCTACAAACTTAACTCAGTATAGAAAGGGTTCTCGCTCAGAGGATCCAAAGTCTTGAAGATTGATGATGTCCGAAGCGTCAAAATCACCAAAAGCATAAATCATCCATAGTCCACCACCTTCGCCAACATCCAAATGCCCACAATCTACGGGCCAACTCCGCTCCTTGCTACAACCTCAAAACATTGACGACCTCACCAACCCCAAAGCTCCACCACAGCACCATCGCTGGCAATACAAGCCCAGCGGATGGAGCCTTTCACAACCGTCCACAGGAGCAGTGAGACCCACAACCACCAATTTAGATCCATCATCCTTTCTATAAAAAGTGGAGGAGGGGGATCAACTGGAGGGAAGGGGAAGACAACCCTAAAAGAGAGAAAACCCTTAAGACTCACCACCTTCTCCAACCCGGCGGTTCCACCTCGCCCATTGACGCAAAACTCCCAACATCCTTTTTTAGGGAGCCACCCACACACCGCACACTCATCTTAGCGACCCAACATACCTCAACACTCGCGCACATCCACAGACCCCACACTTCACGGCCGATTCAAAATCACTTCATGGTCAAGATCCGGCGACTCGCAACCCCATCCTAATGACGTTTAAAACATGAATTAAAACCTCGTAGATTAGCAATTAGAACACACCAAGTAGTACTTACATTACCACGCCACCACACGCTAGAACGAATCGACGGTGGTGCAGAGGACGACATATAAAGTCAGTTGTAAGTAAAGGCGCGCACGCGCATGTGTGTGAAAATCAACCCCACTTTCACTATCCCTTTATTCTTAAAATGAAACACTTGGCTTCTTTATGCCCAAAGACTTGGCGACGGTCATATTTAGCAGGAAAAAAATTTGACAGCCATCAAGATTGCACAAAGATGGCTACAACCAGTCTTTAAACGTTCCTAGTAACTTTTATTTAGTCACACTAGAAAAAACACTGCTATAAAATTAACGTTGAAAGTGTTTATAGAAATGTCACTAACAATATGTAGTGACAATCAATTGTCACTATACCAAGAGTCATAACCCTCTTCCTACAACTCGGATAACGGTAATTTTTTTTCCTTTAACAGGAGTCCCTTCGTACTATATATTCTTTAGAAGTAAAAGTAAATTTTCAAGAGAAACAAGGCTCCAACTCACCACCACAATTATAACTTTAGAGGGTTATAATCACACTACGTGCCATAATTTAAGAGAGGCAAAACAAGTCCTCCCAGCAAGCAAAAACCTGAACTGCACATAACAGCAATCTCTTAACCTCGCTTTAGTCTTTTTAATTTAGTCGATGTCCACCTCAGCGCAGAAGTAGGACCCTTGATCACTTCGTCACCAGCACCCTTGACGCTACTCAGTGGTGTTAAACTTGCAGTGTAAGGGAACAAGGCGCGCCCCCATCCGCAGAAATCTTCCCTGAACTGCTCGACACTGCAATGGTTGACCAACGTTCTAGTTCTTCAGTTATATGCGACGATACACTCCCCCATAATCGTGAACAAGACATCATCTTCGAAAGCCAGTGTTAGGAAGCCATCATTAGCACAACACTCGGGTTGACATCCTTCCATGTGTCTAAGCACGCTGTAAATATCAACCTTGCTCCCATAATCTCTACAAAATTCAATCAGAGGCAACTTGTGCTTCAGTACCCAATTTGGCTCACTGTAATCTGTCAACATCCAGATCTTGACATCAAACTTGTAGAACATACATGATGAAAATTCCCCTCCGAGTTTCCAAAACATACACCTATTCCCCACTCATCGCTTTCATAAGGTGTGAGACCCGGTAACTTCATTACTTGAGCCGCCTCTCGTTCGACATCAAAAGTCATAACATGGTGGTTCCAAGTCAACCAATGAAACCTTCCATTCACAAAACAAATTTTATCCCAGTGAACTTTTGAACTGAACTTGCACACTTGCTCTGAGGTGGTCCATTCTTGTGTTTCTGATGAATACACAGTAAAAGTATAAATACCTGGATCACTTACGGACCTTTGCAGGCTCACCAATTTAAAATTTGGACCAAAGGTTGATGACAAACCAGATGGATAGAACGCCAATCCAAATGACTGGCCTTCATGAAGTCGATCAGGCTCTACGGTGACCCATTCCTTCGTAGCTGGGTTACAAATATATATTACTACATCTGCTTTAGACAAATCTTTCTCACTAAAGCGCAACCTTTCCCGTCTTACCCAACTTTGAGTGATGCAGCTCCGGACACATAGTATGCCATTGGAAGAGTTAAGAAGAACCACTTTCTCAGGTAAGAAATCCAGAAAGGTATCCTGCACAGCAGATGGCTCCTTGTCTACATCAATGTAATATATAGACTCGTTGTCCCAAGCACAATAATCCAATAAGGCATGTGCAAACAACCCTGAGATGGCTTTTGAACTTTGACTGTGTAGGCGCAAGAATGAAGAATCAGAAGCAAAAGCATTCCACCTTTTAGATGTGCATTTAAATGCCATCAGAGACTTGACAGGCAATCGAGACAAAACCTGAGTGGCAATATCGTTATTCCGAAACGGTTCCACATTCTTCAAACAGTAAGCCCCCTTCACACAGTTGTGAAACAAGAACCTAGCCTGTAAAGAAAACATTTAATAAATGTATCAATATGGGACCACGTAACAAATATATAAAGTGATCAAGTAATGATGTATTATGAGGGTAAGCTATGCCTAAAACTAGACAATTTTTATGTCAACAGCAACACAGGCCTTTTTGACCATATATAGATGAACCGGCAAAGGTGATGAATTGATGGTCAGGAGTTGTGCTGCCTCTGAATCATCTTCTTTTAAATGTTGTGAGGTCAACAAGCGAGGGGCTTGGCAGCTTATGGGAAATTTATTGGCTGCATTTGGTATCCCATCGGTGATGGTAAGGTTTGTTTAAAGGTTGTTGAGGTGCTGAGTAGAAAGAGAGCTCCAAAAGCGATGTTTAAGAGTAGGTGCCTCGTTTTCTATATTTGAAAGGACCAAGAACGCAGGCTTGGCTCAATGAGTTTCCGGCTAGTTTAAAGTGGAAACCGTTCAGCTTTTAAAGCTCTCAAAGAAGTCTGGTTCTCACCCAACATCTCATTCCTAGATGTATAACATGCGCCTCTTACGACTCCAAATGTCTCTCCTCTTACACAGACGACAATCCAAGTAAAAATCAAACACAAAGTAACCATAACTACTAAAATCAGGTAAAAAGGACCACCTATCCCCAAGTATGCGTCGACGCCCCTCTTCCCTTTCTTCTAGATATGTTCCAGATTTTGTTTACGTACTCTTGGTGGCATATGGTTTAGGTCACTCTTTTTTGCTATGATTTAAGACGGGATAATAAGGGCCGTATGTTTACAAAATTTGTTTTCTGTTTTTATTTTTTGTTTTCATTTTCATGATTTTCATATTCAGGTTGAAAATCCGTTCCTGTACTTTTATCATTTTCACAAAAAAAAATTTAATTATTTTCTCTTATAGTGGGTTAAGTTTGGGTGAAAAAAGCTGAAAACACCTTGGAGGTGTTTTCAGTTTTTTGCACTATTTGAATAATTTTATCCAAAACGAAAATAGAAAGTGATAAAAGTACGCAAAAAAAGAATTTTTTTCATCATCATTGCAAAAAACAGAAAACGAATTTCATAAACGTACAGGGCCAATATTTACAATGCTTTTTGCTTTCATCTTGAAACTTATTTTGCTTTTATGGCCAAAGATGATTGCACATCGGGAAAAAGAAATAAAGACCCCCGCCTATGTTACATGGACTCTTCAGTTTGCGTGAGGTACCCGTGTCGGACACTCAACACTTGGACATGAGTATGAGCTATGTGTCCGACACATCTCATAGGATATGTCATTATGATAATATCTTATAGTCTTTTGTTTAATTAGTTATTATTTTGAGACGAGATAAGTTGTCAATTAAAACCAAATGCATCACATAAAACACCTTTTTTCCTTCAAAAATAACTAAAAAGCACTAACAAATATGAACATTTTGCCGTGTCCCCGTGTCTTGCGTTTTTAAAATTAGACAATCCGACACTTGGACACGTATCCGATCTGGACACTCATACCGAGTCCATATAACATAGACCCCGCACCTGCAAGGCTATCCCCCGGGTCATATTCTTGTAGGCATGTCCAATCTTAAGATTATGCTTCATACTCACATATTTCCAATTGCCATGCCTAAGTTTGTGATGATTAATTTCTGATTGCACATGCAGCGTGGCTATTGAATGAGTCGGCGCCAGTATTGCAATATGACCTTGAGCTTATGATGCATTTATGGCTCTAAGAATCATATTAGCGTTACAAATGCTAATAAATGCACAGCTAATTAATGATAACCATGTTCAAATTGACAGAGAATGTATCAACTATTCTGTTATCAACAAAGCCCAAGAATAAAATCAAAAGAGAATACTTATTTCATGAGCTCCTTATGAGTTCTTTTAAGATTTCTTTCTATACTCCAAATTAGCTTATTTAGTGAAGATTTCTCTATTTACCAGTTACACTACTTTCAGGTTTCGTAATCCTCTCCGGCTTTGCATTTTACTTATAACTTTGTCACAAATTATGTACGTACTAACAGAAAATATCATTCTTTGGTAAATATGACTTACTAATAGGTGGGCAAACTTCCAGTATAAGGTCAACAATAGTGTATGTACAGGCTATAAGATATCTTACACATAAGGATTTATCACTCTGAAACCAAGTATTCTCAAAGTTCTGTGATGCAGCGCAGATGCAGATTCCTTTGGAGGTGTACAAGCAGAGGGGTAAAAGAGGTGTACCGGTTTCAGAATGTGGCTAGCCGTCAGTTTATTTGAAATACTTAATGGTTTGGATGACTGTTTCTGGTTATTTCCAGTAGGAGGTTGTCTTGGGGTTATATTACATTAGTAAGCAGGGTTCTTTTGAAACTTTGTCATTGTTTTACTGAGGCGTTACAAGGTGACTGCGATTATGTTTTTGAGTCAGTTTTGGATGAACTTGTGAGACTGCTTGGAGAGAACAGCCATCTAGCAATTCCTCTTGAGCTTTTTCTGTTGCTACTTGGGTTTTGGTGATTTAACCTACTTTCTCTGGTCTCTATTAGTTCCTTTACAGTTTCCTGTTCTTTCCACATCCAGCTGCACCAAGTTTGGTATCAAAGCAGTTCTATATCCCTGGAAGCTTCCATTAGCCTGTATGGCGAGGAGGACGTTCACACAGAAGCAAAGGGACGAGATTATAGTGGATATAGCCCTTCAAGTGGCTGCCCTGATGCAAATATGAGGGTCTTGCGAAAGAAGCAACCTGGTAATGGTTGTGAGCCAGGAGAAAATCGACCTCCGCAACACCCTCAAGATCAGCCAGAATGAGATCTTGGTGGATCCATTTGAGATGGTGGATATAATTTTATTCCAAGATGAAGGGGAGAAAACAGCTAAGAGCCTAGGGTTCCACCAAGGGATCGTCCTAACCTAACTTTGGAGATTGGCAAGCAAGGGGAAACCTCGGAGATCGAGACCATGACTATGAGATAGGAGTGGAAAGTCAAGGTGCCCGAATGCAATGGCAAAAGACCTCTTTAAAAAATTTTGGATTAACTGAGGAGTAGAGATGACTTTTTAGAATGGAAAACCCAGCTGAGCAGAAAGTGATCTTCGTGAAATGAAGCTTCAAGGAGCAGCTGGTACACAGTTGGACCGTCTAACAGATTTTAGAGCCCTAATTGGCGAGCCAAGCATTAGAAGATGGGGCCTAAGGAAGTCAAAGTTTAGTGATAAGTTTCTACTGCTCGATTACAAGAAAAGTTTGTTTTGAAAGTACCAAACTATTCATCAAAAGACACCACAGTTGATGAATACACTGATGCATTCAATAATTATCCTGACGTTTTGGGTTGGCTGAATCAAAGGACATAACAATTTCTCAATACGTGTAAAATTCGCGTTACAGATGATCTAGTTGCTACTTGAGTTTGGTCTGATGATGAAGCATACCAGTTGGCTCGTAAGGTGAAAGAAAATCTGCAGAAAGACATATTCAGATCACGTTGGGTACGATAATCAAAAAACTGGACAGAATACTTATTCAACACCTAAATATGGCAGGAATGATACGGAACTAGTGGTGCAAATTTATTTTGAACCTGGGAAAGTTCAACTATCGGTAGAGACATGGTTCCGCCAAACAGGTCAGAGGTGTTTTACTTCTGGGGACTCATCATTTGTCATAAGACTGCCCTAAGAGGAAGAGAGATGGTAGAAACAACGTTGCAAAGGGAGCTGGAGATGGCAGCCATCATTTCCTACGAATCAATAGCGAAGACGAGGAGGATGTACATCTTAGTCCAGTTGTAGATAAGATGCTTGTGGTTAGATCACAACGGTGTCTCAATTAGATAATGAGGATGAAACTGAGATATGAAGCACAGAAGCATCTTTCGGACTCAACTTCTATGTAAGGGTAAGGTATGTACTTTTGCAGTTGATGTGGTAGTACTGAAAATTTGGTTTCTACCGATATGGTTAAAAGGTAAAATCTTTCCACCGAGAGACACCTAACACTACACAAGGTGGCTTAATATCAAAGAGAAATCAAAGGCTCTTTGATGTGATGCTACACCTAAGGATGTTGCTCATGTGTTGCTTGAAAGGCCTTGATGGTGAGATATAAATGGCGAGTACCAAATGCGAGCCATTACTTATACTTTCTTCAATGAAAATGACTTTGAACCCTCCTGTTGAGCCCGAAACAGAGGCTGTTAACACCTCAATTCGTTACAATTCATAAGGCCGGCATATTGAACGAATCCGGCTGAGCATGGCGACTTGAGAAGACAAGAGGAGGAGTTACTAGATAAGGGTTTGATCAACGGCAGCATCAACCCATGCGCCTTGCACCACAAAGTTGTTTTTAGCTATTCCGAACCCCAAAGTTTACAAAATCCTAGTAGGACTAATAATCTGGCGAATCCACTACGTGAATTATTGGAAACACAATTCAAAAAGTACGTAAAAATGGGTATTCCTTTTCACTTATCGCTGACCAAACTGTCACAGCTGCCGGTAACTCCCACACTGTCTTGCCACCGCCACCATCTCTTCACACCATCAGCATCAGCTACCAAAGCAACCAAAAACCATTGGCCTAAATCCAGAAACAACGGTCACCCTTCATCTTGTTCAGATCCAAAAAAGCTGAAAAGGAATGCGTCCAATTTGTCACCGCCCACAAGATCTATTAGGGAGTTGCCGGATGCACTGAGTAAAGAATGAGCAGACAAATAGTGGTGATCAAATTTGATAGCGGTGGTGGGTTTTTGTTTGCGGAAAACTTCTTCATAGCCTGTGCGTGAATTTTGAGAGGAAAGAAAAGAAAAGAAAGGAAGAGAAGATAAGGGAAGACAATTTTCAGTTTCTTGTTTGTGAGTTTAAGAGAGAAAAGAAAGCATCATCTTTTATATATATGCCAGTTCAACAAAAAAGAAAAGAAAAGAACGATCCTTAAAACGAACATGATTTCGACAGGGAAACAAATTAGTCATCAAGGACATATTACAAAGTTCATATTATATTAATGTAATAAGTCTTACATGACCAGTTAATACCACAATAAAGAAACACACGAACGAGCCATGAGTTAAATACAAACATTCGGACTTTCAAATTTTGCCACACCAGAAGCAAAACAATTAGTCACGAGTTAACTCTTAACATCCAAAACAATCATTTGTTTGAAAGTGAGATGGCAAGTTTTTGTAAGAAACCCTAGGTAGGACCTAGAAGTCATTAAAACCTTAGTATTCATTATCTCAAGGGTAATATGTGCATTCCCCTTGAAAAACATATCAGCTATGCTATGCTACTCCTGCGTAGGTGGGATTGCAAAGTGCATTCCCCTTGAAAAACATATCTACATGGTTCTCAACTGGCTTTGGAGCCTGATAGTAGGTTGGGTGAAGAGGTCAGTAAATGGAAAGATAGTCCCAAATGGACATAGGTCGCAGGTCGTGGCTAGTTGCCCATTCAATCGGTGCTTGAAGGTGTACATTTAAGGGGGTAGCTCAGATGCACGTGAAGCGGGTGGAAGTTACCAAGCCTCTTCTCACAATGGATCCATGATCGAGTAAGGTGCTGCATAGGACGATATGAACATAATCCCGCCAAAACTTTGTGCTTTGGGGCTAATTGGTTCGCTTTCGTTTCACTAGTTGTCATTTCTTGTATTTATCGTAAATTATAACCACAATTAAATAAAATTCCAGTCTAAAACAAATCTCAATAACAAAAGCAGATTTTAAGAACACTAAAATTAAATTCAGAAGTAGAAAATAATTTTAGTACAGAACTTGAGAGATTCAAATATCAAAACCTATTTTGAAATTTATGAAAAAACAGTATTTTCAACGTAAGTAACATATAGTGCATGGATAAAGTCTTAAGATTGCTGGAAAAAGTTTATGTACACTTGTGCAGAGAATCAATTTCGATACTGAACATGCATTATAAAGTTTCTAGAATAATGAACCAAGAAAATAAGAAAAACAGGACTACATTTATTTACTCACTACAGAATTACAGAACAAAGAACTAAAGTTTGAATTTGATTCACTGTCATTAAGACTTTATTCTCCTTGTAATGGTGCTAACGGCCTCTAATGAGGGGTACGGCGGCAGCAAATGTCTGAGAATAGGAGCACTCCAAATTCGCAGACTTGGCAAACCAAAACAATGCAGAACTCTTTATGTATGACACTCAAGAAAATGAAGAACGGAAGAATAGTCAAAGACAAATTTTTCTGATCGCTATTAGGAAGCTTGGACACTGTATTTATACAGTGAAAGAAAACTCTTCACTGTAGGATGCATCTGTTGGATGAAAGGTTGTAATTTTTTAAGAAAGAATTAGTTAAATAAATCTATTCGTGTTCCGCTTCCAAAGTCAGTCATCTTTGCCCAAGTCTAAACTTCAAACGATTCTCCAGTCGTTCCATTTCTTTTTATTGTACTTATGGGTCAACCCAACCCGAATGGGGGAAGAGAGGGTAAGTCAAATTGCGATCCTTTGTGAGCAGACAAATCAGGATAAATTGACATAAGAAGGTAATGAAAGAAATCTAGCAGCAGGAACCTTATACCGTTGCTACTTTATGAGTGAAATAAGAAAAAGGTAGCCACACATCTTTTAAAAGGAGTAGAGTTAGAGAGATTAACAGCGATGCAGACAAATAAGGCAATACTTAAAGTCCCTCTTATAGAAAAAAGTCATATAGGTGAAATGACACCTTCGAAATTATATTAATTTTTAGGGTATGAAGCAGACAAGGTAAGCAGATTTCCCCTCCTCTCCTCTCCTCTCCTCTCCTCTGTGGAAGTCTTTCATCTTTTTATCATAGGGATGTAGAAAAGAAGATAGAATTCTAAATTAGAGAAGCAAACACACATTCGCCCAAGGATCGTGCGAGAGGGAGTTACTACTCTTTCAACCAAACTCGAACCCAATTTGCCAAATTGTTTCATCACTGTAAAACTGAAGTCTTGATACCTAACCCTAATCAGATTTTTCTCTCTTACTGCTCTCTCTGTCCGTCGTGCAGCTTGTCATCAGTCTGTCTCTCGCTCTTGCGCGCTCGCAGTCACAGATTCGAGTTGCCTTTCTTCACTATGGAAATAGAGGACCGGAATAAGTGCTAGACCTTCCTAATGGATAAAAGCAATAAAGTGTTATCAGAAGACGCTGGGCTTCGAAATTGAGAATATTTTTTTTCAGCAGATTCCATTCATCAAGTTCTTGTTTGATCTACCGCTGTTAGAACACCACAATATTTTTTTTTTTAGGGTTAATGCTCTCAATGGTGAATACATCATTCGATATCCTTTTCCTTATGAGACGACGAGGACGGAGTGGATGAAAATAATGTAACTTGCGATGGCTACTGAATAACCTCTTTTTTTATTAGTAATAAAGCCTTTAACCTTTGTATTCATTCGACAAATCTTGTTCAATTCTATCCAAGCTCAGTTTCTCTCTGAATCTTTGCTAAATAAGAAGAAGCAATTGACCAACCACGTAGATCTAGGGATCCCACAAAATAATTTAACCTGATGGTTGCTTGCTCTTTATTCAGTGAGTCACCGACCACTAGATTGATAAATAATCTCTCCAAAATATGTTTTTTGATCAGTGAATCACTGGCCATTAGATCTAGGGATCCCAGTGAATTCTCAAACCTGGCTTTGTTGATTAGCACTCCCGTAGGCTCATTTTGCATACAAATTCTAGGGTTCCAAAGTCCTGTATCCACCAAGAAAATTTCTTCCCTTAAGGGTAAAACTTCTAAATTTAAGGTGTTTCCACTACATAAGAAAAAAAGTGGAATTACGTCTTAGAAATGATTGACTCAAATAAATGCTCATCATAAGCTTCTTTTTTACTCATCTTCCTATTGATTAAAAGCATCCGGCAGCGCCACGACAGTACAAAGAATTAAGCGTAACTAAGCTAAGCTAGTGTTGGGGATCTCGATGGTAGCAATTTGCCGCTTCCGCCTTTCTTGGCTCAAAAATAGCTCCCTCCTACAAAGAATGCAATCAGTCTTTTCCCTCTTGCATGCTTCAAAACCCATTAGAGATGTAGAGTAGAAGTCGAAAAAATCTTTTTCGTTATTTCCAAGAAGCAAGAAAGTAAGAATAGTGGAAAGGAGTGGAGAATTTATTTGGTATATGTGTTGATGATCTAAGTTAATTCAAGATCTGTGGGTGATTAAATCCATTTAATTAGTGCCAAAATTGGTTGGGAATCAAAAATTACGGCACAAGACAAACTGCCATACCTCTGGAGGATTCGCTTTGCCACGGATCCACTCTGATTTTATTCCGAACCTACCCTTTAATGGACTTAATGTAGACCAGCAAAAAGAAGGGACTTTTTCGCGGGCTGGGAGAGTAGCCTTTTATCCACTCTCCTTCAGCCAATTCAGATACTAAATCATCTCTCTTGGCTTTGAGAGTGGTGCAAAAGCTCCCTTTTGACTCAAGGGAACCTTCCACTCGACTGATGTGGACGCAGTTCTCTCATTGTGAAAGGTAATTACATTGGACAGGTTCGTTGGTTCTTATATAACTTTCTAGAGCAGAAATCTAGCAACGTATTCTAGGCACAGATCATTAGTATTGGATGTATCCTTAGGTTGTGCCAAGTTGAATCTGCTCCATTTTTTCTGGTTGAAGAAAAAAGATCCCTTCCCTTCAATTTTGAAAATTATCAATATCATGGACATCAAAAGGGTTGCAGGTACTATGGATCCTTTGGCTCTTAATCGGATTGGTTTCCCAGGTCTTGTCGATGTTGTCAGAAGGTTATGATGTGCCTTGAGATAGCCCTATCCCCCTACCGGTGGTGGATCTGCTCTCGGGTTGTCACGCTGATGTGTCTCGCTCATTCTGTAGGCGCCTTTGGGAGGCAGGGATTGTGACAACCTATACCCTTCTTTTTAGTCCATAGCGCCTTCTCATCAGTTGCAGAGTTTGGTGGCCTAATACTCACTTGGCTTCGCCAAAAGGCCTCATCTCTAAAATCCGGCCTCACTCTTGTGACACCAGGGACGACCCCTATCTTTTTTCGTGGAGTGTATAATTTGCCTTAATCTGCGGGGGCACCGCTTTGGCTGAGCATAACCTTTGGGGCAGGTTTTTTCCTCCTGTTATCCTTCCCATCTCTAATTCCCAAGTAAAGGGTGACTCTCATGCATCAATTTGTTGATCGCGATCTCACATACTTAGCCCTACAGGTGCCTGTAATAGGCTAACTGCCTTACCTAAACCAACCATCATATCGGTCCATAGGCCCCATTGCTAGAAAGGCACGGCTTCAAAACCGTACGTGGAGCTTCCACCTCATACGACTCCTCTAAGGATGGAGGTAGGCTTATCGGGCTTGTGTGGTTAAGAAGGTTGTACACGACTTCATAAGAAAGAAACTTAAACCTTGGAAATAAAGAGCTACTTTCCAAAAAAAAAAAAAGATTATAGTTCTTAATCTTCTTTTGAATTCGTTTATAGGGAATACTTTCCACACACACAACACACACACACACACACACATACATACATACATACATATACATATATATATATATATATATATATATATATATATATATATATATATATATTTTCCTGGGGCGCTCCATTATTATAAAATAGAGATTCACGGATTTCACTTCGATTCGCTAAAATGCTTTCCTTACTATACCCATCGTTGAGTAGGGCTATTTATATCTTTTTTTCTCGATGAGAATTTGTTAATCGATCAAGTATATATATGCCGTTGTACTTTTTTTTAAGTCTTCCAATGAAGTGACAATTTAGTCGATCTTCAAGCTCTATCTGTCATTGGTCGTCGACGATAAGCAACTGCTTCATCTCATAATCCCCAAGCAGTTCGTTTCGATTTGCTATTGGATGGTTCCACAAGGCATCTTATGGGACCTGAAATTTATTTATTTAAATTGTTTTAGTCCTAAAAAGAAATAAGACTGTTAGACTAAATCCCAAGCCACAGACAGGACAGGCGGGCGGCACGCACGTGTGCTTTGGATCAACCTAGGTCCTCCCTTCTTACAAAACTTGAGTAACCCCAAAGGGCCGAACCCTTACACCAAAGCTAGACCATATAAGGGGATAACTTTTGCATTGTTTCTTCAATATGGGATTCTCCTCTTCCGTTCAAGTTGATTCACCAACTTCAAATTCAATTTCTCATTCATTTCTCATTTTATTTGTTTTAAACTAGTGATTATGCTATGATCATCCACTCCAATAGACGAACATGTATTCCTAACCAAATTATGGTGTAGAACCCATTTAAAAATTGAGTTAAATATGACTTCTCAACCCAAATGCCAACATATGATTGGTTCATGGTAGCCGCTTAATGCTTCACCACATGCATGGAGTCATGGAGGTGATCCCCCTAAGCAAACATGTTCAACAATTTAACATCCACCACTACATCACTTGTGAAAATGTGACACCTTTTTTTTTTTTTATCAACAATCAAGTTTGAAAATTCATGGAGAGTGCATTTTCAAGAACCTAAAGTCCATTCCATACTATCCCCTAGGAAATGGCTTATCCAAAGGCTCAAATAAGACCTTGCCAAGGATTATTTCTCATGTCACTTTTAAATAGCCTAAAACTTGGTTAGATTATTTGGTGACCGCATTTTGCATTTACTGGACCTTGTAACACAAGGCCACAAAGGTAACACTCTACCCTCTTGTCTATGTAAAAGAAAATTTCATTCCACTACGTTGGCAATCCTTTTGGCAAGACTCGCTCGAGTAACCTCTGATGCAGAGATTGTAGTGACTTGAATGGTGACTCTAAACACGTTTTGAGGAAAAGAGAAAAGACGGTAATTCTAAAGATATAAGCTTTACTTGAACGCCTCGCCAGGGCTTATAACAAAACTATCGTGGTGCCCTGATCGACTCAAAATATTAGGGTAAACATATCCACCTAATTCACCCCGAAATTGGAAAGACCTTCCAAGATTCATGAAGCTCTCTCAAATGGGTATTACAAGTTAAGAAATCTAGCTGCCAGGAAGAACACGGTTTCTGCTAATGTTACGTTTCTTGAGCTTTATTACACTTTTGCGGTAGTTTGCCATCCTTCTTATAAGGGTTCCCTAGAGAGGACCGCGGTAGACAAACTTTGACCCTGTATCATATAAAAGGGATACGCTTTGCTCATTCAACCTTTATAAGTGTCATCATGAAGTTTCTTGACTTGCTACAGTGGATTTAGGACTCACTACATGTTTAAGTCTAGCAACCGGAAGTACTGCAAGAGGTCAAGGGAGTATTGAAGGGTAAGGTTATCAAGGATCTCTATGACATCATTAAATGCCTCTATGGCAGTGGTCATAAAGCAGGGTGCTTACATGTATGTAAATGATATATGAGTTATAATGTAGTAATGAATCATATTTATGTAGATTGATTTAAGGAGTAATGCCTTATTATAAGTATTTTTTTACATCAGGGGGTGCTACTAATATAATTCTATGAGTTATAATTATTTATTAGGCCAAATAAGCTAACTATTATGATATAGGGATAGTTACATAAAATACCCCTGCGATTTGGGGTAGTTACAAAAAGACCTCGGGAGTTACAAAAATTGTAAAGAGACTCCTGAGGTGCCAATGTTATTGCAATCGTTACAGAAATAGTCAAAATTGACATAGCGTGATGTTCACTCTCTCAAGAAATGCGTTTGGTAGATTTTTTAATACATTAAAAAGACTAAAAAACTCCTTTATTTCTTTTTTCTCTCCTACTCAAGTCCTAACTTCTTGTCCAATTCAACCAAATTCTAACCCTAGCTGGAAGCCGCTACCCCTAGTTGCTACCATCACCAACAAAAATCCTAGCCGCCAGCTTGCCACCCTCAACCAAAACCCAAGTTGCAATTTCTGCCACCACAGAGCTCCCTCTACCACCACCATCCCCAATTTCTGCCGCCACCGAGCCCCGACCACCAACCATGACCCTAGCCATTCATCAACTCGGCACCAAATGCGCTGCCGCCACCCATCGTGAGCTTTGCATCGCTAGACCCGTCATCAACGGAACTATTTGCACCGTCCCCAATCCTGCAATTAGCCCCAGCCACCTACACTGCACCCAAATACAACCCTAATTGCACAAACTCACTATTTGCACCGTCGCCAACCCCACAATCAGGCCCAGCCACCTGCGCCACACCCAAACATAACCTTAATCGCATGAACTCACCATTTGCACCGTCGCCAACCCTGCAATTAGGCCCAGCCACTTGCGCCGCAACCAAACGCAACCCTAATCGCACGAACTCATATTTGGGGTTTTAATCGCACATTGCAATTGAAACCCTAGATCTGAGTTTTCTGTAATTTGGGTAAATCAACCACATCTAAGCCTAAATACTTAGGTTTTATTCCACAAACAGATCCTGCCACATTAAAACTCGGCAACAATAGAGGAGTATGTTGTGGTAGTAGGATTAGTTTGGCGACGAAAGGGAAGGCGAAGGGTTTGACGGGGTTGTGGTGGCGACATGAGCAGGGGGTTTGGGCTTTATGGTTGCAACTGGCATAATTGGGTATGGTGGTAGGGGCTGGATAGTTGTGATGAGAGATAGGGCTTGGGTGTGGCGACGAAAGGGAAGGCGAAGGGTTTGACGGGGTTGTGGTGGCGACGAGAGCAGGGGGTTTGGGCTTTATGGTTAGGGTGGTGGTGCCGCCCTCTGGTCAAGACTTAGTTTTGCATGGGTATTTTGGAAAATTTATTTAAATCATTACAGAAATCATTAGGATGCAACACTTTTACGATCACAAGTGTCTCTTTGCAATTTTGTAACTACAAGGGTCTTTTTGTAGCTACCCCAAATCATAAGGGTATTTTATGCAATTATCCCTATGATCTAAAAGTGGTGCAATGGTGATTGTCGAGGTTGAACTGGATTAGAGGACAAATTTAGTGTAGGTTTCGCTCCTGTATGATCTGTGGATGGACAAGAAAAAGAAGCAAGTTGTTGACTTGTTTGACAAGGATATGTAGTATTAGGAGACTGATGCAACAAAGGCTCTTCATGTGAATAATATGCTGATGATGGTACAGTAGCTAGATGAAAATCTACATTTGGTGGGTCAGTCTACCCAGTAAAATACCTATGATTCCACCTCTTAGTAGAAGTAGCAATTTGACTTCTTGTAGGAACCTTGACTTCTTATAAGGCTTAGTAGCAATAAGAGTATGAGTAGTAATAACAAGAACAACAGTACTAGCACACTTGGATGGATTAGCAGCCAGGCTTCTTGTCATTACCTTAGTAGTAGGAGTAGTAGCAGTAACGTTGGGATTGGTGGATGGAGTAGCAACTTGGCTCCTTGCGGTTGCAGCCAACCTTGCATCTGCATTTTTTGTCTCAAGTGTGGCTTTTCTTGCAGCTGCAGCCTCATGGCCATTGAACATTCTAACCATTTCTTCACCCTGTTGTCTTTGACTTTATAGCCAAACCTTTATGTTGAACAATCTCCATTCATCAAAACTACATGTCTCAATATGTAAACTCGGTTGGTAAAATGTGATGCAAACACCTAGAACCTTTGTGCTTGTTACTATACCCCAAGAAAATGAACGACAATAACCTTGGATCAATTTTGTCATGTGCAAATAGTAGCAAGGAGAGCATATTTAGCCAATGGTTCTTCACATCAAATAATATGATTTTATTCTAAAAACCATTTTATAACTACTTTTGGTATTCAAGATTTGTGATGACAATCTATTTTTCAAGAAAATAATGGTAAAAGATCTACCTAAAAGCAGCAAGGCATCAATGCTTCAGAAACAATTGCAAGCCCAAGTTCAATAATATGTCTATGTGTGCATTCACCTACACCATTATTTTGTGTTGTGGCTGGGCAAAAATTTTGATGCAATATCCCACAATCTTCAAGATCAACATGGGATTTTGCTTTCGAGAACTCTCCTTTTCAGTCAGTTTGAAAAACTTTAATTTTTTTATCTCGGTGTTCATTAAGTAACTTCCTGAAAACCTTTAAACTTCTCAGATAACTGATAACTCACTTTCCTTTGTAAGCAGATAAAACCAACTATATCTCTAATAATCATCCACGAAGATTGCAAAATACTTAAAAAAAACGCTGATTAGATAAAATAAGGGGCTAACCCCCAAAGATTTTAATGTACTCTTTTGAGTGGTATATTTGAACGTTAATTTGCTGAAAAGAAAGGAAGGCCACAACTTTTGCTCATCTCACACTACATACAAGGACCTATAAACTTTTCGTTCAATGAATGGATTGATTATTTGAAAGAATGCAACACTCTGATTTCTTGTTCTAGTTCAATAAATTATGGCCATAAAAGGCCATGCTTTAGTTCTAAGTTCATGACTTTGAAGAAAAACGAAAGAAATCAGCATAGAACCTCTTAAGTCCAACAACGAGATGTATAACTTCTTTGGAGAGAGTTACCGCTATCCAAGCTTCGACCAATAGATCCGTGCGCACTCATGACATGAATTATGGGTTTGGAACTCTCTGATTTATATATGATAATAAGTTCATTTCAAAAGCTGGTGTGGAAGTTTCTCCATTGCTTAATCCTAGGAGAACATGACTTTTACTCTGGGATACAAATTGAGTTTTCCACCACAAGTAATTTGATGTGTTCAACTTAAGGCCCTGTTTGTTTATGAAAAATAATTCGCGAAAAACGCTTTCTAGAATATGCTTTCCAGAAAATAGTAATTCCTGAAAATATTTTTAGAAATTTCATTTTTCACTGTTTGGGAATCGCAGAGAAAACGATAAAAGGACTTATACCAAGTGTAGATATGATTTCCACTGTTTGGGCTTCAATGTGTGTGTGTGTGTGTGTGTGTGGTGCGTGGGTGTATATGGGTATGTGCGTGTGAGTGCGCAGGGCCGTGTGGGTGGGGGTGTATGGCGAGGGGGGTGTGCGAGGTTGGGGGATGTGCATGTGGATGATGGGTAGAGGTGTTGGTGTGGGGGGGATAGGGGGTCGGTGGGCATGGTGTCGTTGTGTACGAGTGAAGGCATGGGTGTTGGTGGGGTAGGTGTAAGTGTATGTGAATGAGTAAGAGGTCTGTAGGTGGGTGGGTATAGGGGTGTGGGGGGGTGGGCGTGTGTGTGGGTGAAGGGGTGGGTAGGTTTTGGTTGGGGGGGGTAGTGAGTGAGAGGGTGGGTGTCTGTGTATTCAATGGTCTGGAAAATAACTTACCAAGTTTTAATCGATAAGTGATTTTCTGACATTTTGTTCTTCAAAATAAGGGTGATCGAAAATCATTTTTTGCTGAAAAATCTTACGAACGCACCAAACATAAAAAAATGCAGAAAACCCTTTCCGGAAAATGATTTCCCTGAAACAAAAAGAGCCTTAGTGACATAAGATCGACTACAAAAAGGGTAAGGATAGTTGGTCATTAAGGTAGACAAGCTTACGAAAAATGACGAAGAGATTTTTGGTAGTGGTGAGAAGACGAGTTGCTTCTTTGCAGGTTATGATACCATGAAGAAAATGTGACTCAATATATGTGTGTCTCTCACCTCCAGAGAATATAATTTACTAAGCCTTTATAGGTACAAAATGGTTATAGGCCTTCCTAAGCCTTTACAGGTACAAAATGGTTAAAATGATAAGAGATATATCATAAGATATAGAACAGTTTGAAAAAAGCTTTTAAAGTATAAAAGCTAATCTAACATCTGATCTGAAACTATATGATTTCAAAATTTCCTCAAATTATCGTCTACCTTTATTAATACGGACTAGAGAAAGAGGTCGACAATAAACTACGATGGTAGTGATGAATCATCTGTTGATTTTTCTATGGATACAGCCATCTTGAATTGAAGTATAATTACCCGATGTGGAACCTCGTCATCGCCTCCTCGTAATATAAATTTTTTGCCCCTATTTACACTCGTACTCATTGCCATCAGGAAGTTCATTGCACCACCATTTCTTACTCCCTGGGAAGAATTAAATTGGTTGACAGATATCAATGAGTTTTGTGTTGACATGGATACTGACAAATATCTCTAAGGTGGAATTATGAGATGATATCGAGGCATGATACCAAGACAACTATGGTACATTGCTACATTGGATATTTTCTACAAAAGTAGGTTCAATGGCAATAAAATTTCACTTATCACTGAGGGTATATGTTTCCAAAGAATGTACTACACCAAACTGTCAATTTGGTATAAGAAGCATATGGATATAGGTTAATAAGATCATTTATTTTCTTTGTCTTTAAGGACGGTAATTGCCACTCACTTTTATTTTATGCTATTATTACTCCTTTGAAGCTAGTAGCATAGTTGTACCCTCGGTTATCAAACTCACCCAAGTTTGGTATACTATGTACTGCGATGTTCAAACTAAAGATGAATTCACAAATTTAGATGGCCAAACTCACACCATAGTTTATGGCGTTTTCAATATGAAATATGGGCGTTGCCTACGATCTTTATAAAATTATTTGATGCCAAGAAAGTGGGTTTGTAGTCGATGTACAAATGGAGGTGCCACAAGGAATGTGGTTCGAGTCAGATGCTAAGTATGCTAATGTGGAGCAGGGACCAGGGGCTTCCCACATAAAGCCTGAGGGGTGGCAATGCTATGATGGCCATGGCTGAGGGCAAATACACGACGATAGTCACAGCTTGATCCTTAGGTCCAAAGTCAAGGTCCAGTGTTAGGGTTCTTTGTGTTTTTCTCTCTAGAATTCTAGATTGGGAAAGTGAATGCAAGAATAAATTATGTTCTTCTGTCCTTTAAATGAATTCTCAAGCCCCCTAATTATAGGGATTGAGATGATGATGTCATTAACTGACACATGGTGCTCCCAGAAAGCGACATGTCACCCAGGAGGCCATAAGTGTCGGTGCTCCGCAAACTGTCGGATCACATAATCACCTAGCGTACTCCTCACAGCGTCGTACTGTCTATCTGGAAAGACTGGCCCACACAGTGCTAGTGCGGTCAGAAAGCCCCCTTGATCTAGCCACTAGTCCAAAGCCCTTATAAAGTTTTATAGGGCATCGAGAGATGCCGAAGGCCTGCCAGCGGTTGGGAAGGCCCGACAACCAACTGCCACACGGATTATGTACGATGTCCTCCGGAGACTTACTCCTGCCTTAGAGTGACTCGGGGGTCACAATCCCATGAGGTGCCAATGAAAAGCCCCCAGTACTGGAGGACGTAGACTAGTCACATAGTCACCCATGCGGAGATAATGTCTTAGAGAGTGAGCCTATTCCACTGGTGAGTCCTCATATTGAAACACTTAGAGCACACCAAGGTAGTTTCTTAGAGGAGTCGCCTGCTTGACTGGGGAGGTGTGTCCAAAGGGGTCACCTACCCAAAAATGCCGAGGTAATGTCCAGAAGGAGTTGCCTACCCGATAAGGCGAGGTAATATCTCGAAGGAGTCGCCTACCTAGCAAAAGGTGAGTTAGAGCTCTCTAACAGAGATAGTGTCTTAGAGAGCGAGCGAGCCTATCCCGTGAGTAAGACCTTGTGCAGGAGCACTCGGAGCTCTTAAGGTACCCATAGGGCAGAGGTAATGTCTCGAAAGTCGCATACGTGGCAGGAGGAGAGTCTTGGAAGAGTTGCCTACCCCTGTGGGATTTTACACACACCAGGGAATAGATCGAAGCATGTTCCATGACCAAGGCAAGGTGCATATGGTGTGGTGAAAAGATGGACCAAGGCGACACGACACATGGGCGTGGCAGGTGTGTACAGTGCCAGGGGCACGTGACATGGAAACGGTGCACGGGCACGGCGACGGGTGTTGTGTAATCAGATGTCATGCCAGGGGTATGGACGCAGAGACGATGCTCGGGCCAGCGCAATGACTAATGCCGCAAAGACGGTGCTCGGTTGCGACGACTAGTGCAGTAGGGACGGGCGTCATGCCTGAGGCAAGTGACGTGGAGATGAAGCTCGGGCGGGGCAACTGGTATGGTGGAGACGGGGCTTGTACCGGGGGCATCTGATGTGGAGACGGTGCTCGGGCACTACGACAAGTGCCGCAGGGACGAGTGTCGTGCTGGGGGCACGTGACGAGGAGACGGCACTCAGACGCGATGATTGATGTGATGGCTGGGGTCCAAATGTGCGCATAGCTGGATTGGGACAGCCAAATTGAGATAACCAAGGTTCAAATATGAGGAGCCATATTGGGGCATCCAGATTGAGATAACGAGGTTCAAATATGAGCACAGCTGGGGTCCAAATGTGTGCATAGCCATGGTCCAAATATGTGCATCCTGGATGGGATAGTAACAATATGTACAAAAGCATCTCAATTTAGATTCAAAACTGAGAAATGCCTTTTGAACCACAAAATGCCTTCATATTATGATTTCTCTGTTAGAATATGCTTGTTTCAATTACATGTAGAGTCAAAACTTGAAGGTGGATGAAAGATATGGAATGTAATATATTCTGACTAATCTTCATATTTTTTGTAACTTTTGGATTGAGTTTGGATGTTTTATTACCTTGTGTTTCGGTGTCTTGTTAATCTTATTTAGGTTCCACAAGGCTACTGTATTATTTAGGCATAATTCGAGAAGATTATAGAGTACTACTAGAGAATGAACTTAAAATGTTATCATGCTTAACACTCTTACATGGAAAACATCCTATTGAACATAAAGAGACAAATCAAATTATGACGTCACCAAGTGCACAATTAAACTGGGTGCAAATTGTAATATATTATAGATAGACCATACATGCAAGCAGAGGAATAAGTGAAGCCAAGACCTTGCCATCATGTTAAGATATCAGTTGCTCTAAAAATGCTTGACACGAAATTATACCAGAAATTTCTTCTTCGTTGATATTTTATTTTTCATTTGTGTGATTTTTCTGTCAATGGATCTTGTAGATTAAATGTCACTATATTGGAAAGCTATTAAGATAGAAAAAATAACAAACTTAAAAGCTCGGGCTATAACGAAGAAGCACCTTGGTGCTTATTGATTAATTATTAAATTTTTTATTCAAAACAAGAAAAAATGCCAAGAAAAAGTAAATAAATGCTAAAAGAATCATCGCAAACACGTAGTCATACTTCAAGACACACCTCGGTGGCGCTCCCAACTTCGAGGAACTCTAAGTTATGTTGCTCTCTCGCTCTTTATCATTCGTGACGCTCTCAACTTTGAATAACTTCAAATTTTATTACTCTAAAACTTTTTACTATTTGTTTGAATAACTTAAGACGTGTCATTTGTCAAAATTAATTAACTGTAAAATGAGCTTCTTGTCCTGGCACGTGGCTACCCATAGTCTCATAACCAATCAAATCAATCAATCCTTAGAATCCAACTGCCAACATCACAAAGACATAAATTACTCTTGTACGAGCGACTATACCGGAGACATACCCAAGTGAAAATGGCAAAAAAGAGAGACGAAGACTAGATACTAATAATAATTAATTAATTAATTAATAATACTAAGTAGAATAGTGAGCAAATTCATTTCACTCGTTCAATTGATTTTGTTGGCGTTGCTGTTGTTGTTGTTCTCTCTGCTACTCTCTCTCTTAAAAAGTTAAAAACTCTCTCTCCCTCTCCAGACGACTCCGTTTTCGTGTTCAACGGGAGCCGGTACTGTGGGCCCGAAATCGCGACATTCTGTCAATCGCTCTTGTTCCGACCGTCTCAGGCTAATCACGACGGTCCAGCCGTCTCGATCGAAGGTCAGTTTTATCTCTATGCTTAGATCACTCATAAAGCGTTTAGGATTTCAAGGTTATCTTTGTCTTCTTCGCGGTGAATATTTCGCTTTAATCTGAGAGATTTTTGATGTTTGAATTGGCTGATTGGCTGTGATTTCGAGTTTGTGGAGAAGGGTTTGAGTCTGTTCTGTGGAAAGTTTCAATCTTTTGGTCGAGTGGTACTAGGTTTGACCGGTCAAACTGAAATTTCTATTTTGAGGAAATGAAGATTAGGGATTAGTTGAAATGAGTTATGTTCTCAGAGTTTGACTTCAATTTGGCCCGTGTTTGACTGCTCGGTATTAGAAGAAATGAATTGAACTGAGGTTTGACTTGTGATTCATCTTGGCCTGTGTATGATTTCTGAGCTCTGGGCTGTAGTTACAGTATATTAGTATGTTATTATAAGAAATGAATTGAACTAAGGGTTTGACTTGTGATTCATCTTTGCCTCTGTATGATTTCTGAGCTCTGGGGTGTAGTTACAGTATGTTAGTAACTTTCGACTTTCCAGTGGTTTTTTATTGGCAAAAAGAGAAACGAACATTTAAATTCTAAAATTTCTAGATGACTTTAGCTTCTAATTTTATTGCATTCTGCGCTTTATTTTGAGAGGTTTTAGTGTTGAAGTAGCCGATCGATTGAGATTTTGAGTTTGTGATAAAGGGTTTGTATTTGTTCCTTGTAAAGTTTCGATCTTTTCTTCTACTGGTATGGTGTTTGACTTGTCAACTAGAGAAGTCTTAAAGAGAGTTGAGAATTAGAGCTTTAGTGGAATCAAATAGAAATAGGGATTTTGACTTGAACTTGATTTGTGATTGTTCAAGTTAGAGGTTTTTCAATTTCGTTAGTGAATTTAATCTATACTTAATTGCAATTTTGTGTGGAATGATGCTAACGTAAATCTTTGGAATGAATTTTGTCTGTAGGGTTTTCTTTGGTGGGTTATTAGCTTAAGTATCCTAATGTTGAAGAAATAAGGGGACTCGGAAGGCTTTCACTGCTTTGTTGGATAAGATGTTGGAGGGTCCGAAGTTTACTGGTATTATAGGGTTAACTAACCACCACGAGAATTATGATCTGTCTCAAGGGTTTTACCGCAAGCTTGGCGAGGGGTCAAACATGTCCATCGACAGTTCTGGGAGCCTACAGATGAGCAATGGTGGAGGTTCACTTGCAAACATGTCTGTTGATACCAGTAGTGTCGGATCCAATGATTCCAACACTCGCTTCTTAGACCACCAAGGATTGAAGCGTGTCAAGAACTACTCTATTCAGCAGAGCGTTAACCTAGGAAAAGTCTCTCATGGCCTGAGTGATGATGCACTGGCCCAGGCTCTGATGGACACTCGTTTCCCGACAGAGGGGCTTGAGAATTTTGATGAGTGGACCCTTGATTTGAGGATGCTAAATATGGGAGCAGCTTTTGCACAAGGAGCGTTTGGGAAACTCTACAAAGGTACTTATAAGGGTGAGGATGTAGCTATCAAGCTTTTGGAGAGGCCAGAAAATGATTTGGATAGGGCACACTTGATGGAGCAACAGTTTCAGCAGGAAGTCATGATGCTGGCAACATTAAGGCATCCTAACATAGTTCGATTTGTTGGTGGGTGTCGCAAACCCATGGTATGGTGTATAGTTACGGAATATGCAAAGGGTGGTTCAGTCCGGCAGTTTCTGATGAAGCGACGGAACGGATCGGTGCCTTTGAAAACAGCAGTAAAGCAGGCCTTGGACGTAGCAAGGGGAATGGAGTATGTGCATGGTCTTGGGTTGATTCACAGGGACTTGAAATCCGATAATCTTCTGATTTCTTCTGACAAGTCAATCAAGATAGCAGATTTCGGGGTTGCTAGAATTGAGGTGCAGACTGAAGGGATGACACCTGAAACAGGGACATACCGCTGGATGGCTCCGTAAGTCTCCCGACCCTTTGACTAGCATGATTTTTCTTTCCTTTCTTTATATTATTTACTTCAGAGAACTCCCATTAATGCCCAAGTTTTTTGGATTGTTTTCTTTTTTGTTGCAATTATCTTAATTTAACTCAGGGCTAGCTTGTATATGCATGGTAGTATCATCAAGATTTGCATGGTTTTCTCTTTTAGCGTCAATGTACCAATGCCTAACAGTATGGGTTTTGCGGATTTTTAATGCTCCATCGCTTCAACAATGGCCTATAACAAGTATGGAAAATTTCTTAATTGATCCATAAATTTTCTTAATGGTGAAAATCGTCAGGAGTGCATTGTGACTGTCTTGTCCCTTTTCCCCCCTTCTTGTTGCAAGAGACCAGGGGGAGGGGGGTTGATGTTGTTGTGCTGCCTTAGGGTCCTTTTTTTGGTTTTGGATTCTCTTTAAGCTCTTGTTATGTTGCCCTTTGTTGTAGCAATCTTGACACCTATCTGAATGTTTTTGCATGCATTCATCTTCATTTTCATTCTTTTCGTGCCTTTGCGCAATTTATGATGTATTTAGGGATAGCCACGAAAGTACGAGTATAATCACTTAAGTACATGATTATTGTTTTGGATCTTGTGGAATGAAAGGCTAAGTCAAGTAAACTAGCATTCACTACCGTGTAGCAATTCTGGAAATGTCTATGGGCCTGCACCTAGTAGTCATGATACCAGTGATATCTTTTGTATTTTCTCATGTGGACGGACTTATTCCATATATGGATCATTTTTGCTAATGTTGATCAACATTGATACGTTGATAATACATGCAATTTGCGCTGCTTGAGTTGGTTTATTGGAAACAAACTGCAGTTCATGAAGAAATCAAGGGTTGGGTCTAGAACTGAGATCTGGTTGGCTTAAATCAACTTTTGTCGTGATGTTCTATCGTTGGGCATTACCCTTCAGTGGCTTGTGCTTGAGTAGGCTCTGGCATGGCTTATGAGGATATACCAGGATCACATGCTAAATTTATGTTAATCGCTATGTTACACACACTCTACACTATGGGGTGAAGGGGTGGTGTCGACACATAGACACTGTACTGAATCCGTCTCAAATTCGTCATTTGTCAGATGGATACGCCACGTTGACTATTCCGGTGGAAGAAGATCAAAGAAAGAAGAAGGGGCTACAGATCTGGTCCTTAAGGGTAAAAGAAGAAGAAGAGGAGGAGAGAGAAGAGAGTTACAGAAGAGAAAGAAGAGGAGGGGGAGAGAGAGAGAGAGAGAGAGAGAGAGAGAGAGAGACCTTTTATCAAGTGGGAGGTCAGAGGCTTTTGAGCATTGACAAATCTAATTGATGAGTTGTTCAACTGTTTGTTTTTCTCTTCTACTTTAGGGAAAATTTCATTTTGAACCCCAAGTTTCTAACAAATATTAAATACAATCAAAATTAAGTAAAAAAACTCCATGTGACCCATATAACATTACATAAATTACATATACCCTTCATATTCAAACTCAACCCTATAAGTTCAGACGTGGCCCGTGTGTGTGTCGGACTACGGATCGTGTCCCTGTGTCCTGATATTTCAGAAATTGGCAAATCCGACAGTTGGACATGTGTCCAATCCGGACACCGATCCCGAGTCCATGTAACATATGTTAATGCTCTACGCAATGTTATAAATCTGTTTTTTTTTCTTGCCATGTAAGAGACTAGATGTAATTTCCATTCATGTGCGATATCTTTATCCGGCACATCAAGTCACATGAGTTCTACATGGCATTCATTGCATTGTTTTGAATTGGTAGCTCAGCTGTTATATCGAGGAGTAACTTGTTGCATCTCATCTGTTATGGAGTTAAATTAACTACCTGCTTAGTAGATTCACTTAGCATCTCATCTGTGATTTTTGCTGTTTGTTTGGTAATGATCACACTACTAAAATCTGGGATATTGTATAGGTTTATCCTGTAGCTGAACAATAGTAACTGGTAGGTAATGTTTGACTTCTGTTGTTGGAAGATCAAGGCTTTATGGTGAGTTGTGGACCTGTGGCAGTTTCCAGCCCCTGTGACGAGACTAAGACGGTAATCTCAAAAAGCTTCAATGGTAAACCTAACAATAAGTAATACTACCCTAGACTGAACATGTATGAGATGGACTAACTAATCTGGTAACAGTATGGAGCCTGACAATCAAGAAAGCAATGACTAACTACGGTTGCATAGTTTTAAATGATACGCAAAACCAGCCGGTTAGGGCTTTTTTATTGTTACTTTTTCTGGAGCATCCCTTTCTGCTAATTGTCTTGCTAAGTTGAACACATCAAAAAGCTGTTCAAGGCTTCTCTTGGCGATTATCAAAGAGGTCAAGTTGACCCTTAACTGCGTGGCTTTCAAGCCAACCACCTTGCATTTTGTTGGTACAAGATGGAGATAGCTTAATTCTCTGCAGAGGGTTAAGAGTTGCCATAACAAACATTCAATATTCATTGCTTTCGCTGCACTTTGTTAAGCTTGGGCTTTCTATGAAGGTTTTTTGATAAACCAAGTCCCCCCTCCCTTTCTTCATGTCAAGTATTTCTGGAAAGAATTATTTGTTAAGTTTGCAACTGAATCTTTAGTGCATGCCGTACATGAATCTCAAAGAGTTGGAAAGCTAAAGCTGCGAGGGACTTAATTAGGGAATTGTGGTTAGAAATACCCCAATAAATAGAGTCATACACTAAAGATGCCCACTTCAATGCCTGTTTACCTTAGAGACAATTTATGTAGATATATGTATCAGTAAATTCATGTTTGGAAAGACTTGAGAGTCGGCTTTATATGACAGAACTTTGAAAAGAAAGGAAAGTTATCCTGCATTTTCAAAATTATAAAGCGTACTGCTTTCATTATTAGGAAAACTTGCCAGGAAAGAAAGCAATCAGTGGGTGCAAAACCCTTGTGAAGAAAGAACTAAAGGCAGGAGTCTGACTGGAAGGACACGAACGAATGCATAGAAAGGTTAAGATGTCTGGGAGGTGCAGTTTACCCTTAAAATCCTTGCTAAGACCCATATCTGCTAGAGAGTTTAATATGGTTCTCCAAATTTGTATGCCTTTTGAATTGTAGAGGTTGGAGCACATTGTATGCCTTTGCCAGGCATGATAGAAGACCTTGAATGCCTTTATTCCTCTATCAGATTGCTATTGCAGTACCCAAGTTTCATCCATACTTTCTTGGAGCACTGTGATTTCTTCATTCAAAGAATATCCATATAGCTGATATTTGTCTTCGCAAAGCCACCATTGTTTCACATCTTTAGGAGTAGATTCTGTATCCCTCAGGTACCTTGTTTTAAGTTATTGAGATGCCAACCATTTCTTTTCTATATCTTGTAGGTGCATGGATTATTTAGCATTAACCGTAGTCAACAGACTTATTCGTTCGGTATAACATTGCACCACTATCTAATGGCCATGTTACGTATCCATGTGAACTGATATATAATGGCGTGATATTTAATGACTATTAATCTCTTGATCCACTTTGTTGTATATGCTCCTTCGTACTCCCTCCGTCCCTAAATAATTGATCGTGTTTGACTTGCACTCTTATTTAAGATATGAGTTATATTTTATGAGTTTCACATCCTACCCAAATAGAGAGATAGAGAAGAAAGTGGGCCAGGAGTGAGAAAAATGGCTTGGTGGAGGATTAAATGTGGAGAGAGAATTAGAATAAAAAAAGTATAAGAAGGCCAGAAGGGTAAACATGGAAAACACCTACGGAATCTTTCTTAATTTTTTTGGGACAACCCAAAAAGGAATATGATCAAATGTTTAGGGACGGAGGGAGTATATGAGATTCCTATCTTCTATAATTTATTTCCTGCATTTCTCAGCCCGGGGGTGGGTTTTGGTTGTTTTTTTTTGGGGGGGGGGGGGGGGTTGGTGTTCTTCGTGTTTGGACTTAAAGAGTCCAAACAAGCATATTAATTTAACCTATGGTTGACTGCTTTACAGCTTATGCCTCACCTTATAAGAGGTGAAGTACGTTGGATCAGACCTTCAGATTTATAAACTACGCAATCCTCCATTCTCAAATGCTTATGATGTTCCTGCGATTGAGAATCCATGGTTTAGCTCAACTAGAGTAAGCAATATAAAATTCCTCATTAGGTTGTTTTGGGGTCTCATTGTTCTCTTCTAAAGTTTTGAATTTCTTGAGCTTTCCTTGCTTTAATATCACTTTGGGGGTGTTCTGGATGTTTTAGATTTGCACATGGAATCAAGTGTGTACTTGAATTTGGTTTTAGAACTTTGATGACCTTGCCCAACCAATTTTTCCTACCTTTTCTCTTTTTGCCATTTTTTTGTTGCGTGTTATATTCATTAGCTGAGTATTTCAGATGCATCCATTCGACATTTTTCTTACTAAATATGACTTGTCAAATCCTTAATATAACTAGTTTGCATCAATTTAGAGATGCTATTGGATGATGTTGCTATACATTGGGGTTCACCATGTGGAACCTAACACATAAGTTTGAGGGTATGATGAAGGGAATGGTACTGACAGGGTCGTGCTTGCGGGCTTGCAGCGTCACAAATCGTAATCTATTATGACAAATGGATGGGTGGCGTAGAGGCCTGCTGATGGCATTTAGCTGGTGTGCAGATATTAATGGTGTCATGGCTATTAGGTGGATTTACTTGCTGAGGGTGAATGTAATGGAAATCTGACTAATTGTATGTGTGGCTATACCCTGCATTCGCAGTGCATTCGTGTCCTGATAGGGGCTGAGTTGATCGGTACCCATGGCCTGGTGGTGCTGCAGCTATGACATTTAGCTGCATGATTCTTGGGTTCTCTAATCTTTATTATTAATACTCATGATAAGTGGTTTACTTGAAGAGTTGATCTTGAGAGTTGCTCTGACTGAAGATATTAATGCCAACTACGTTTAGGCCTTTGACTTTTACTTTATAAGATTTTAGAGCATATGAGAACTAGGTAAATTGTTTTATTTTTAACACTGCCCTCCATGGAGTTTGAGCTTTGCACTTGCGTCACTGTCAAATGCATTGGAACTAGGTGTTACTTCAATAATTCGAGGGCCAAAGGAAGAAAATTATGTGGTTGACATAAATGGAAATCCTTGTTAGTTAAACCTATCATATAGCCTGGTTTATTGTTTTTTATTTTTAATAAAGCATTCTGGGAGTAAGAACCATTCTGATGAAGGCTCAAGTATGGAGGAGCAAACCCCCTTTTCTTTGCTCAGCAGCAAAAAGAAAAGAGAAAAGTTAGGCACTGAATGGTATATATGATGTACCGTTCACTAAATATTTTGTTGTTGCGCCTTTTTTCTTGTTTACTTTGTTTACGTTGGGCTACTTGAGTGCGTCCATATGTTGTATTTGCAGGGAGATGATCCAACACAGGCCATACACGCAGAAAGTAGATGTTTATAGCTTCGGCATTGTTCTGTGGGAACTCATCACAGGAATGCTACCCTTTCAGAACATGACGGCTGTGCAGGCTGCATTTGCAGTTGTCAACAAAGGTGTCCGTCCAAATATCCCCAACGACTGCCTGCCAGTTCTCAGTGAGATCATGACCCGTTGCTGGGATGGTAATCCTGATGTAAGGCCACACTTCACTGAGGTTGTTGGAATGCTTGAGAATGCGGAGACTGAGATAATGACAACTGTCAGAAAGGCTCGTTTCAGGTGCTGCATGAGCCAACCGATGACTACAGATTGATGCAGAGAGAGGACATTACAAGTGGTAAGAACAAAGAGTAAAGAAATGCAAAAGAAGAAAAAGGAAAAGAACCAAAAAAAAAAAAAAGAACAGCTGAAAGAGGTAATTTTATGTCAGCCTTGTGTATCTATCAGGGTAAATTTCTTTCTTCAGATAGGGAAAAAAGAGGAAAGTTATGGTAAAGAACTGCTGCTTTTATGTTTCTTTTTTTTTCCTTTTCTTAATTGTCCTATGGATTAATGTCGCTGACTAAGTAGTAATAGAGGAGATTTGATGTGTATTTATACATGCCCTTGTCTCGAGCATGCCATTTGTGAGTTGTGTTTAAGCAGTTTCTTTTGATATTTATCAGGTATATAAAGGGTCACTGCCCTTGTCATCTTCAGTAACTGGTTTCTGTTTCACTTTCACGACGCTGCAAAGGATGAATGAAAGGAAAAGTTTCCTCTTTGGGTCGTGAACAAAACAGAATATGAATGAATGAATGAATTGTAGTTGAGCATGGTTGGAATGGGAGTTTGCAGATACAAAAAAGAATTCAAGTACAATGCGCTAGATTAACATGTTAGGAGTTGGATATAGCCTCTCCTACAAATTAGTAGCAACAGTACTGCATCATCATCTGAATTTTCCTTAAGCAAAGAGGAACTTTGAGAAATATTGATTCCTCCAGAACCCCTGAAAATTTGTCAAACCGGAAGTAAATGAGTGTGAATTTGTAACTCCAGAAGTATACAAGTGGCCGAACAACATCACATCAGATGACTTCGCCGATGCCCTGAAATGTTAGAACTCCCTGTCACATGTTCAGACGCATTTTCATGCACGCTCTTTTCTCAATAGATGTATCAGTATCTCGGCTATATTAAGGTCATGCAATACCCAGCGCATTAGGCTCTGACATTACACGTCAAATCCGTTGTTTCGTTCAGTGCCTGTATATTCTATCCGCACCCTTGCGCTGGGCATCCACACAAGGAGTCCGTGACAGCTACCACGCCCAACCCCTAGCACCCTCGCAAGGAGGAGGAAACAACTCCCTTGATTCCTTTTAATTATAAATGGTTGTGTGCTTTTACAATAATAATAATAATAATAAAAAAGCTTGGAAGCTAGTATTGGCCTCCCGTACTATCTAGGGCTAATTTTTAGTGTGGGTCTAAATGTTAGATCCTTATCGGTTGAAAAATGTTAGATCCTTATCGGTTTTTGCATTGCCTAGATGTTCACCAAGGCTGGTTACATGAATACCCTGCTACAACGGCATAACCAACTACTCATGTCGTGTAATTGTAGTAGGAGGATAGATGCTCGTATCATTTTGACAGTTATCGAATG
>JAVXUP010002723.1:0-111888 GCA_033070095.1 Escallonia herrerae
TTGCCCAAAACGTTATTTACATATTATTTTAATTTTTATAGAGAAAATATTGGTCCATATATTTATTTATAGCATATGATTTATAAAAGTTAATCAACACAACCAACTATATGGTAGCATTTTTAGAAGCAAATATAATCTACGAATAAAGTATACAGAGAAAATAGTAATCAGTGCATGTGGTAATTATATGAAGTTTAAAAATTTTAACCAACATGACTATATAGGATAGTTCAAAACCTAGTAGTAAGAAAATTGTTAAACAAAATATAACCAAGATTTCACAAAGTATACAATAAGCATGCTTACTAAGTAAGATTTATCTTTAGATATAATAAGATTTTCAATAAATTTTAGTCTACATTCATTACAACATAACTAATATCTTTTTATATTTTATATGCAATTCTATTCAGAACTATAAAAGTTAACATAAAATCATAAATAGTGTATTGCTAATGCAGGATTTAGAATCTTTAAGAGTTTAATTACTCACAATAAAAATACCATAGAAAAAAATTGGTTCAAAACTTTTTCGACATAAAATTAATTGAATTTAAGAAATAGTCACATAATTAAGGGATACTATTTTTTAATATATCTCACATAAAATCTATAATGGTATTTTTTACATTTAACTAATGCGATTAAATAGGATAGCGCAAAACCTTAAACTAAGAAAATTCTCGACCAAAACTTTTAACCAACATATTTATCAAGTTAGATTCATATTTGAATTTACATAAAACTTAAATATAAATTTGAAATAAACCCTAATTTTTCTTATTAAATCTCTTAAGTAATTTTTGTTTTACACGTTAATATTTCATGTTAGAGAGCTTTTTCAATTTATAATATTTAAATAAAGTCACAATAGGTTACAATATTGGTTAAAAAAATATGAATGCTTCGAATTTATTTTCAAATTGCATAAGACTTATTATTTAAATGTTTACTATATTTGCTGATTTAATTAATTGTAAAATTAAGGACCTCATTCAAAATAATGTTTGGAGATCTTTAGCGACATTAAAATGTTTAACATTAGTTTTTATAACTCTTATTATATTAGAAACACTATG
This sequence comes from Escallonia herrerae, assembly GCA_033070095.1. Taxonomy (NCBI): domain Eukaryota; kingdom Viridiplantae; phylum Streptophyta; class Magnoliopsida; order Escalloniales; family Escalloniaceae; genus Escallonia; species Escallonia herrerae. The sequence goes on from JAVXUP010002723.1 coordinate 1,083, forward strand.
CAATGAGGTGTTATGAGTTATCATTGCATTTCTCACCTCAGTTATTAAATATTATAACTCAAGATCCCGAGTCAAGCTCGAGCAAGTTAATAAAATATTTTAAAAAGTTACAAAAAATGTATAAATGCATACCACATTTTAAGAAACGAAATATGAAAAAAAAATTACTTTTGTTAAAATTATAATTGTTGGTAAGAAACTTTTAATACTTTATTTGTTACAACTTTAAGTAACTTGTCAAGACTATATTATTATTAAATTATTTTAATAGTCCAACCTCTAACCTTTCAAAACCAAGTCTCTTAGCTTGAAAAGTTAGGTTAAGGGTTCTTTATCTTTGGAATCGTAAATGTCATAGTCCAATCTTATTTTCTTCATGAATTATTGTTTGATTCATGATATCACCAACTTATTAAGATACGAACATGATATCCAGTAGAATATTCTTTCGTCTCACGCACATTTAAAATTACAGTCTTGATTAGATGATTATGCTATTGTTGTGGAATATTTACATAGGTAAATATGTTTGCTTTAGTCTGAACTCTAAACAGTGCCGTCGTTAGATTTTTGCGTTCTTTACATCGTCAAGCGGCACTGTAACACAATTTACTTATTATTCTTTCAACTTACAGTTCAAAGAAACTAATATATATATATATATATATATAGGGAGCTGATCCGTTGATAGCGCTAGCAAAATGGGAGATCTTGCTAGCGCGATCTGACCGTCCATCCTGAAAGATGGACGGCCCAGATCGCGTATTTTTGCGGCGCTGTCAGCAGTCCGCTACACTGTGTAGCGGACGACACTTTTTACCATTTTGCCCCTGCACCCCCTCCGCTACACTGTCTAGCGGAGCACATAATCGAAGCCCACGTTGACAGCCACGGTGTCGTCCGCTAGACACATGTAGCGGACGACTGACTCAACTGACACATTACCACGTGTTTGTACCTTTATTTCTACACACGACGGGTTGTCGGAATTCCTCAAGCTCCTTCGGCTACAATTTTCTTCTCCTCCTTCGGACTCGCTACAATTTTCTGCTCCCTTCAAGCTTCGAGTAAAACTTAGCTTCACTCAAGTAAGGTAAGTTTGCGAATGGTGAAGTTTTCTTTATGGATTGAATGGTAAAATATAATTTTATTTTGTTGGACAAAAACGTATAGATTTTTTTTGATGTTCTAGAAATTTGTCACTCTATTCTTCAATTTGTGATGTTCTAGACATGATGTTCATAAAAAAGGTGTAATTTGTAAACTCTAAATAAAATTATAGTTTAATTCGATTTTTTGGCATGATGAATTCGTCTATTTATCTTAGTAATTTTGATTTGTTATGTTCAAAATTAATAATTGTTAATTTGGAGACACTTTCAGGGGTTATGCATACGGTATGTTTGTCATCCTAAATTGGTCTATTCGCCCACTGTAATTTTTAGGTAATATTTTCAGTTAGAAATGCCATTTGATTGTTAAGCGTAGTCTATTTCTACACAGGTCTTGTTTCACAATGTCTGATTTCGTGTCGAGCTCCAACGTCCCCGTAGATGCTAGTGATCCGTATCTAGGACGAACGTTTCAAACATTGGAAGAAGCTGAAGAATGTTTTCGAGCGTATTCATTGAGGGTTGGTTTTGGCATTAGAATAAAGACTACAAGAACGAGCAACGTAACAAAAAAGATATGCTCTCGTTTATACGAGTGTCATAGGGGCAGAAATCCACAGCAAAATGAGACACGCGTAGGGAATGATGACAGTGATGACGAAATAGGATATTCGCGTAGAAGACGGGACTGCTTTGAGCGCACAAATTGCCAGGTCAAGATGTTCGTAAGCTACAAAGCCAATCATGATCATTGGCTTATTACCAGCCTGGAACTGGCACACAATCACCCGTTAGTAACTCCTTCTAAGGTGAGTCAGATGCATCAACACAAGAAGATGGGTAAGGTCGCGAGGAGCCTAATTCACACAATGAGCAATGCGCGAATTGGACCTACTGAGATTGTTAATGTTCTTGCTGAACAGGCTGGGGGAATTCAAAATTTAAACTTTAACACGACAGACGTTCGTAACGCGGTCCGAACCCATAGACGAGCCGCGTATGACCTCAATGATGCGCAATCGACAATGAGCCTATTGAAACGGATGCAGATGGAGGACCCGCAGTTTACCTTCGACTATAAACTTGACGAAGAGCATCGAGTTAGTACAATTTTTTGGGTCGACGGTCGTTCGAGACTAGCTTATAAGCATTTTGGGGATGTCGTGACTTTCGACACCACATACCGTACCAACAAGTACTCGATGCCGTTCGCTCCTTTCACCGGCGTCAATCATCACTATCACTCCATCCTGTTCGGGTTCGCCTTGTTAAGGGACGAGAGCGAGGGTTCTTTTGTATGGTTGTTTAGGACGTGGCTGGAAGCAATGAACTTCAAAGCACCCAAAGTGATCATCACCGATCAAGATTTGGCAATGAAGAAGGCTATTGCGACCGTCTTCCCAGACACCCGGCACAACTTGTGCACTTGGCACATAAGCAACAAATACCCTGAACGTCTGCATCACGTGTACGCAAAGTATCCAGACTTTAAACAGGATTTTGACAAGTGCATTACCAAGTCCTTAACGATTGAAGAATTCGAGGAGAGGTGGGAAAAGCTTGTTCGGGATTACTCATTGCAAGACAACGAGTGGCTCCGGCACTTGTACGAGCGCAAAGAGCAATGGATTGGCGTTTACACGAGGAGGTATTTTTCAGCGGGCATGAAAACGACGGGCAGGAGTGAATCTATGAATGCCACGTTCGATAGTTATGTGGGTACAGCTACCAATTTGAAGACTTTCGTTGCATCCGCACAAAAAGCGGTAGCTTCGTTGTTCGTAAAAGAAAGGGCTGCCGACTTTGCAACAACGTACAAACAAAGGAGAAGGTTGCTAGAGACCCCGCTGGAGCTGAACGGTGCCAAAGTCTATACGAAGGAGATCTTCTTGCTATACCAAGTAGAGCTGCGAAAATCGGGACGATACAGTATAAACAAGGTGGCAGAAATGTCTACGCGTGAGTACAAGGTTTATTCGCTCGTGAATGACCTCGTCCCTGAGAAGCTGCGCAGAATTTATACGGTGAGCCACGACACATTGACGGACTCGGTGACATGTGTTTGCAAGAAGTTTGAGTTCCATGGCATCCTGTGTAGACACATTCTGCGGTTTTTCACCCAGAAGAATATCAGGACAATCCCCGATAAATACGTCTTGCCACGGTGGACGAAAGGTGCAAACAGGTTGCACGGTACCATTTCCTTTCCGGAGCACCCGTATACTGACTTTGAAGAATCAGAGACGTTGCGGTATAATCATCTGGTGACGATGTTCACCCGTTTGTCCGTAAAGGCTGCTGCTACAATGGTCGGTTATAAACATCTCCTCGAGGTAGCTCAGCAGCAAGAGCCCATCGTCGACCAGTTGGAAGCAGCTTCAGTCACCAATGCGGTTGACACCGAGCCTACGACGGAATCCGAAGATGACGAGCCGGGGGAGGAAGGCGACAATGATATCCGGCCGTTGGATCCAATTATATCGCAAACGAAAGGCCGCAAGAGATCTACGCGGATGAAAAGCTCAATTGAAACGGCAACTCAACCTAAAAAGCTGCGAAGGTGTGCATTGTGCAACAAAATGACCGACCACGACAAGCGGAACCATTACAAGGCACTGGGGATAAGTCCCGGGGGTTTGCAAGATGGGGCAGAAGATGACGCCGAAGATGAGGACGGACAAGCTGCAGTGGACCTTTAATTTTTTGTATAAGTTTGACATTTGTAATAATTTTTATATAAGTTTGACATTTGTAATAATTTTTTCTAATAAATTTTCAACCGAATACCGGAATTATTTTTTCTGATGTAGCGATTTCTGATGTAGCGGACGGATATGCATAGTCCTAATTTTTTGGTTATCATTTATGTCCGCTATACAATGTAGCGGACGTCATCGCAGAAAAACTTTTGGTCTTCATTTATGTCCGCTATACAATGTAGCGGACGTCATCGCAGAAAAACTTTTGGTCTTCATTTATGTCCGCTATACAATGTAGCGGACCTCTATCCTATTGTACATATTAATTAATCAAAACGGGCAACAGCTTTTATCAGTCCGCTATATTCTCTATCTCTCTCTCGAACATCTAACCCAAGCCGCTACCCCATCTACGGCGACCCACATCTCCGGCGACACCACCGTCCTCCCCTCATCGCCGACCTCGATGGCTTCTGGATCGGAGACCACCTACGATTTTATTGGCAACTTGCACCTAGCAGGCAAACACTTTTTCAAAGTCATGATGCCGGGATTTGAGAATGAACTTGTAGCCCATCCCTCTTTCTCTGTATTTTCGTGTGTTAAAAGTTTGATCTTTTGGTTAAAAACTAACCTATTTTTTGTATTGTGTTTGTTAGGACATACCGGAAGCCTTTACCAATCAATTTACAACAATTCATGACAGTTCAAGATTATATAGCCGCAAGGGGGCCTGGCAGGTTGAAATCAAGCTGAAGCCCGGCCGACCCCAAAAAAAGCAATTCGCAGAGGGTTGGAACGTCTTCGTGCGCCAGCATGGCCTCGAACTCGGGGACTTTGTAGTGTTTGAACACCTTGGGTGGTGAGATTTTCAAGTTGTAATCTTTGATCGGAGCGCTTGTGAAAAAATTTATTTCCCCCAATGTGAACCCTAATTTATTAATAATAACCAAATTTATTGTATACATGTTCATTATGTTTTCAAATTTTTTCTCGCTTAATTGTGCCGTTTGAGATACATTGTCTTCGGACGCCAATTTATTAAAACTGCATAACGCTACATTGTGTCTAGCGGACGGGCTAGCAGATTGCCTTTTTCCCCACCCCTACCGTCCGCGATATTGTCTAGCTGACGGGCTAGCAGATTGCCTTATATCAACACTTGGAAAATTTTCCCCACCCCCACCGTCCGCGATATTGTCTAGCGGACAGGCCAGCAGAATGATTTTTCCCCACCCCCACCTTCCGCGATATTGTCTAGCGGACGGGTTAGCAGATTGCCTTATATCAACACTTAGAAAATTTTCCCCACCCCCACTGTCCGCGACATTGTCTAGCGGACGGGCTAGCAGATTGCCTTATATCAACACTTGGAAAATTTTCCCCACCCCCACCGTCCGCGACATTGTCTAGCGGACGGGCCAGCAGATTGCCTTAATCAACACTTGGAAAATTTTCCCCACCCCCACTGTCCGCGACATTGTCTAGCGGACAGACCAGCAGAATGATTTTTTCCCCACCCCCACCGTCCGCGATATTGTCTAGCGGACAGGCCAGCAGAATGATTTTTTCCCCACCCCCAACGTCCGTGATATTGTCTAGCGGACGGGCAAGCAGAATGCCTTTTTCCCCACTCCACCGTCCGCGATATTGTCTAGCGGACGGGCCAGCAGAATGCCTTTTTCCCCACCCCACCGTCCGCGATATTGTCTAGCGGACGGCTAGCAGATTGCCTTATCTCAACACTTGGAAAATTTTCCCCACCCCCAACGTCCGCGATATTGTCTAGCGGACAGACAAGCAGAATGCCTTTTTCCCCACCCCCACCGTCCGCGACATTGTCTAGCGGACGGACCAGCAGAAAGCCTTCTTACACTTAGAAAATTCACTTCCCCCACTGTCTGCGACATTGTCTAACGGACAGATTTAGCTTTTCAATCAACCAAACTCAAATCATCTTCAACAGAAATCAGACAAAACAATCAATCAATAATCTTCAACACAAATCAATGAGAGCTTTCTAAATATTCATAGTTTATTAAAAAAAATAAAGTGTAATGGTACAATGTCAACGGGGGGAATCATGTTGGGAGGGATTCTCGGCATTTGCCGGATTTACAATACACGTAACCGCTCTAGGCCGGCCTTTCATAATTTGCCAAGCCATTCTATATCTAAAGGTGTCTACTTCTGCTTGGCTCCACACCGCCGCCTTGAGGCTCTCGGACCGGCAAATGTAATCCATGTACATGCAAAGGAAAACGCCGCAGTCCGAAGTGTTACGTTGCTTGGGCCTCCTCTTCTTCAGTCGCCAATCGAGCTTTGGCCGCGCCGGTACAGGGTTACCACGAACACCATTGACCATTGCACAAAATATATTCTGCAAGAAACATAAAACGGCGTAAGACACGAGTTAAACATTTATGCCAAGTTACAATAACTGTTAAACAACAATCGTAATATTACCATTGAATCCAACTGGGCTTTGTACATCTGCAGCACAGGCATAAAGGCGGTATCGTCGTGGAGACTGTCGATCACCGATACGACTTTCTCCACCGGTTCATAGCAAACCAAGTACCAGTGGCTTTCCCCTAAAAATGGGATTAGAAACACGTCGGCAACACTTGCGCTCACTGGACTATCCCTAGCAAGATACGCTCGTAGGTTAGCGGACGGTCTCCACTGGCCCAACTTTTTCTTCCGCCTTTGCTCGACCCACTCATGCCATTCAGACACTAGGAGGCTATGAAAAAAGGCATCAACCAAAAAAATGGCCGGGTACTCGTTCAGCCGCTCCCGACCCCTTTCCTTCAGAATCTCCACGTATGTGGAGATGACACCGTTGTCTAACCAACTCCCCGGAGCCAGGGAGGCCATTTCTCCCCACTCGCAAGTGTAATCCATGCCCTCCGGATGATTCACACTATACAACGCTTTGTCCCGGGGGAAGCCGCTAAAATAACGCTCTGTGATTATTTGGCATTTATGCGGCTTTAGGGGCTTCACTGGATGCCCTTTGCGATATTGCCCTCGGGGGTCGACGGGGGGATATTGCACTCCTTCCGGGGGGTCGACCGGGGGATATTGCCCTCCTTCGGCAGTAGATGGTCCTGCCCATGGGACAATAGGCAGTGTCTCCGACAGACTGATGTGTCCGAAACCCCAGTCTTGCGTGACTTGACTCTGAGAGAAGGGTTGGGGTTCCGAGTCCAATAGCAAAGAGAAGGAGGGCACACTGTAGTCTTCCCACGGCGCTTGAGCCTGGCCCATGGTGCTTGGCTGTCCCCAATCACCACCCATTCCCGGCACAGATGGACCACCATATCCCTGGCTCACTCCCGAAGTCTGTCCCGAGGGATCGGTGTATCCCTCGCTCACATATAGGGGCTGCCACCCCGGATAACCCATTCCCGCGCTGACGCCGGAAGGCTGGCCCGATGCTTGGTGTAAAAAATTCCCGCAGCCATACGCCAACGCATCAGCCTGTTGGCGAAGCTCCTCGCCCATTGCATCCACCAAATCCTTCCGCTCGCGCAACTTCTGGAAGAAGGCGAACGAGGCATTAACCTACATCCAGAGAGATAATAAATAAGTAACTTCATACACAGTTAGAATCATCAAGTTCAATTAAAGCACTTATTGGCCAACTTACCAGATTGTATGCCATGTGCTCATCGATCTGACCCCTAGGGTGGTACTTCTCCCCGCGTTCAAACCTTACTGGAGCTACTCTCCTCCGGGTGATGCGGTAGTACCACCCATTGTACTGTTCGATACTGATCACGGGGTCAGGCTCCGACACAATGGCCGCCAGCGTGTCCTGCCAGGATTCCCAAACCTCAAGTTCTCGTGCGCACAAGTCGTGCGCATTTGCCTTGCCAAACCGAGGGACACCCGGTGGGTTCCTGTTAAGCCTCATATCCGGCGCGCTTACTGGCAACCCCTGCAGGCACTCAAAATGGCGCATGGCGCGATCTGGCAGCTGCCACTCTGCGACCTCGAAGTGGATCAGGGGTGTGCGTTGTAACCCAGAGAGCGTGAAGACGAACGACTCTCCCACCCGTCGCGCCAAATGTTTGTACGGTGCCCATCGCATCTGGCCAGGAGATAACGAGTCGAGCTCCCCCCGATAGTACGTAATGTTGTGATGGGGATCGTCTCTCCTCTGGTAGTGGCTGTCCTTCCGACTGTACTCCCAGGCGCACAACCGAGGCCACACATTATCGGTTCCGTCCCTACGCGTGGGTGCGCCGGTAGCAAGGTGTTCATAAGACCACACCTGAGAGCAAAGACAAATTAAATAAAGTATCGTCAAATTTTATTGTCAATTCAACCCAAAAAAAAGAAACGAGCGAGTAATCAAGAATTGTATGATATACCTGCAATAGCGAGAGACATGCACATATCGCTTTGGAGTCGGGCCTCGTTGCCTTGTGCAATGCTCGGTAGAGGTACGCAAGAGTTGCGGCTCCCCAGGCATAATCCCCAACCTCCAGCAGGTTACCCAACAACGGTAAATATTTGACGCTGACGGTATTCTTCGACGTTGTTGGGAACAGAATTGCCCCCATCACCCACAAGAGGAAAGCTTGTGTGTACAGCACAAGCATCTGATCCGTGTAGTTATCCGGCAGAACCTTGTAGGTATCTACCAACCATTTCAACTTGATACCCCCAGTGCTAAATTGATCCTGGGGTATCGAAGTAAAGAAGTCCCTAGCGGTCCTCTTATTCGTTGCTTCCGACGGAGGAGCTATTACCGGCCGCCCCGTCACCGGTAACCCTAAGATGAACCCTACATCTTCTAGGGTAATTGTCAGCTCTCCGAGAGGGAAGTGAAACGTATTCGTTTCACTTCTCCACCTTTCAACAAGGGCACCTATTAAGTGCCGGTCAAGTTGTTGAAAGATCTGCCCACGCGTGAAAATCCCAAACCCAATCCCACGCAGTAATCTTTTCTGGGTTCTGTTCAATTTCCATTCTTTAAAATTATCGGATACTTCTACCGTGTTGAGAAGTGCTCTTTCCTACGAATTAATAAATACAATTTAAGCAAATTAAACGATATACAACGTTCCCAAGAATAACAAAGTTGATAAAATAACTATCTTACTCCACCATCCCATATGAGCGTACTGATATGGTTTGCTTGGTCGTATAATACGGACGGATCTTCTGGTCCAGGGTTGAAATCCATTTTTCGCAACTGAAATTATGCAAAACGGCAAGGTTGGAAGCGTAAACATTCTCAAACATACAACGCTAGCACAGTCAACGCTAGCATGTGATCAGATAATACTCACATAAGTTCACATGCTGTGTATATGCAATGTACATAGATACAAACAGACACGGGAATGGGATTTTACAAGTGAAATCACATGAACAAATAATACGCAATACACATATATAATCTATATATATGTATAGATACATTGACAAACGCTAGCACAATGCAGCGTTTCGCACACATTCAAAATCATGCATAAGCCGCGATAACAACTCTAGATTATGAACAAATAAAGGATTGGTTTGTGAAGTTACGTGATTGATTCGTCGAATAAAGGATTTCTTGAGAAGAAATTGCGCCGATCTACTTGCCAACACCGCTAGAAGAATTGTGAGAAGAAGGAATGAATAGCAGTTTAGAAGGAATGAATAAGGGTTTCGGAGTAAAGAAAGGGAAAAACGGTCCGCTACACTGTCTAGCGGACGGTAAGATAATGACAAAGTAACAGTCGTGTTGACTGTGTCAGTCGTCCGCTACACTGTCTAGCGGACGACACCGTGGTTGTCAACGTGGGCTTCGATTATGTGCTCCGCTAGACAGTGTAGCGGAGGGGGTGCAGGGGCAAAACGGTAAAAAGTGTCGTCCGCTAGACAGTGTAGCGGACTGCTGACAGCGCCGCAAAAATACGCGATCTGGACCGTCCATCTTTCAGGATGGACGGTCAGATCGCGCTAGCAAAATACCCCATTTTGCTAGCGCTATCAACGGATCAGCTCATATATATATATATATATATATATATATATATATATATATATATATATATATATATATATATATATATATATATATATATATATATATATATATATACGCAAGAATTGCATGACAATCTAATCAAGATTTTAATAGTCAAAATCAAAACTTAATACATAAATATATGTTTGTAGAATAGAGCTTAAACGTTGTACAATTGATTATAAGGTTTACAAATATGGGGACAATTATATCACGAATTTTTCAACAATAAATAGTAGTGAAGAGTTTGATTTGTTTTTTAAATCCTTATATATGGTTTTTTTTAACCATAAGACCATCAAAGATTGGTTTTAAGAATACAATAGTCAAAATTAAGTCTTAATAAGTTAGCGTATTGGTTATTTTGAGTATTAAAATGTTTAGAATTAATTTTAAAATTATACAACCCTCAGTATTCTTGCAAAATTAATCAAATATACAAATAAGGTACCCATCAAAACTCAAATCAATTGTTAGATCATTTTTTACTAAGTCACATAAGTTGTTTAATTTTAATTGTAGCATTAATTTTTTCTTCTGAATAAAAAAAATTATAGTTTTTATATTCATATTAGAGGGTGGTTTTGAAGATACAAAAGTTAAGTCTTAATAAGTTAGTATAATGATTAGGTTAAGTTTTGAAATGATTAGAGTCAATTTTCGAATTATATGAGAGTTACAGAAAACCATCATTGCTCTTGCAAAATTAATTAGGTATAAATATAAGGATCCTATCAACTTTTAAATTAATTATTAGATTACATTTTTATTCTAAATCTAATAACTTACATTTTGGGTCTATGGATTTTAATTTTTACATTGAAAAACCCTTTTAAGGACATAATTATCAAATTGAAGTCCTAATTGATTATGTAGTGTTTTAGAATGATTCAAATTAGTTTTTAAATAAATTTTTTATTTTAAATCAAAGTATTATTTATATTTTTATATATATGAATTTTTATATTCACGTTAGAGAGTAGTTTTGAAGATACAATAGTCAATATTAATTCCTAAGAAGTTAATGCAATGATAAGATTGAGTTTTAGAATGATTACAATTAACTTTTGAATTTTTAGGACATAATTGTCAAAAAGAAGTCTTAATAGATTAGTATATTGATTAGGTAGAATTTTAGAATGATTAGAATTAGAATTGGTTTTTAAATTAAATAAGAGTTACTAATATAGAAGTTAATTAATCTTAAAATAAGGATCTGACATGTCATAAAAAGAAGCGATGGTATGTCGCGTAAAGAAGTTATTAATACATTTCTTACTTCAATTATTATATATTATATAGATATGTATCCTATTATAAATCTCATAAGTTATTTTTTGGGTCTATGAATTATAATTTTTATATTAGATAACACTTTTATGGACATAATTATCAAAATGAAGACTTAATAGATTAGTAAATTGATTAGATAGAGTTTTAGAATGATTAGAATTAGTTTTTAAATTAATTTTTCCTTCTAAATCGAAAGTATTATTTTCTTTTTTAAAAATATATGAGTTTTTATATTCATATTAGAAAGTAGTTTTGAAGATACAATAGTTAATAATAAGTCCTAATAAGTCTTAATAGATTAGTAGAGTTTTAGAATGATTAGAAGTTTTAAATTAAATAAGACTTACTAATAATGAAGTTAATTAATTTTAAAATAAGGATCTGATGACGTGTCATGTAAAGAAGTAATGATGTGTCGTGCAAATGAAGTATCAATATTTTTCTCGCTTCGCTTATTATATATTATATAGATCGTAACTTGTCGTCCCTTTATTTAAGCTTATGTTCTTTGCTTTAGCTCTATGCTCTAGCTTTGTCAAAACGGGTTGTGAGGTAGAGGGTAAAGGGGACGGGGGCTTTGGGTGGGGGAAAACCTAGCTCTTCGTCTCATGGTCATTAATATGGCACGCTTTGCTCACACTTCTGTCCTTTAAGAGTGGTTAAGGAATAAACAATTTTAACACTAAAAAACTCCAACTGCAGACTACGTGCATATATAAAAGACTAGTATGCCCTTGTTTGAACCAAGACCCTAGCTATAAATAAGGAGAACAACCTTGCATAGAACATACCAAAACAATGAGGCAAAAAATAAATAAACCGTATACTAGACCTGAAAAATAATGGAACATGAGTAACACATGTCATCACAACAACCAAAACAAAACAGACACCCACAAAGATAATTAACAATCATCACCAATCAAACCACATGTCAACCCAACAATCTAACGTCAGCCACAATGCCACTAGCCCCAAGGCCATCCCTACCCACGCGCAATAGCATGGTCCCAACCACTGATTGCAAAGCCGGGAGCCATCACCGCCACCGTCGACCACCACAAGACACCAACACGTGCCTAATTTACCATTAATATGGGCCAATCTGCACAATCCCACAACTGTTGCACCCTCACCGCCACCACTTGCCTGCTAGGGATGGCAATGGGGCGGGTCGGATGCGGATTTTGCCAAATCCAAACCCGCCCCGCTACTCCGTGAACTTTGCCCCGCCCCGGACCGGGTTATGTATGTTAAATACCATAACCGATCCTACACAGATTTAGGAACCCCGAACCCGCCTCGTTCCGCCCCGCCCCCGCTGTAGCACGCAAAAAAACCCGTAACCAACCCTGTTGTTCAAGAAGGGACTCCCAACAGCCATCACCCAACAAAACGGCGACCTCCCAACAGCCATCACCCCAACAAAACGGCAACCTCCCAACAGCCATAACCCCAACAAAACGGCGACCCTGTTGTTCAAGAAGGGACTCCCAACAGCCATCACCCCAACAAAACGGCGACACTAGTATGTGATGATTTTTTTAACTACGTTTTAACTTGTGAATCAGCAAAAAAAATTTCTCTTTCAAGAAGAAGATCAACGACAACGAAGATGAACAAAACATGGAAGAAAGAGATTGATTACCTGAATGCAGATTTCCTCAACGGTCGTCTTCAATTCGTGGCTGTCCAGTGGAGAGTGGCCGTGCGCCGACCGCCGTGCGCCGACAGCCATGCGGTACTGCGGTGGTCCGTGGAGACAGGAGACGCAGAGAGGCGAGAGCCAACCGAGAGTGGAAAGCCGTGAGAGTGAGAATGCACAGCCACAGTGCCGCACAAATACAGATTGGGATTTTAAGGTTTCCAATTTGCAAGAAAAAAAGAGGAACATATATATATGGTATCCTATGGACGGCTAAGATCAACTAAAAAAATAAGGGTATGGCTAAGATTAACTAAAGAAATAAGGTACACGGGGCGGGGCGGGGCGGGGCGGATTAAGGGTATACCATACCCGACCCTAACCCACTACGGGTTTTTAAAAAAAATACCATACCCGCCCCACGCCCCGGTCAAAGTCAAAATAACCCGCTCCTATCGAGGCGGGGCGGGGCGGAGATCCGCCGGTACGGATTTTTTTGCCATCCCTATTGCCTGCCTTTCCCACCAACATCACCCCAAAAAAGCTCACCAATCTAAACCAACTCACTACCACACCAACTGCAGACACCCCGAGCACAACAAACACACCATTCAACGAAAATTCGACAGTGTACATTAAAGTTGCTTTACTTTAAGATTAAAGTAAATCTTCACCGTATCACTTGCTTGGTAACTCTTTAAAGATAATTGACTTATTATACTGATTCTTATATGGGATCCCCATTGTGTGTATGTCTTCACATGGGTTTTGTATTTTAAATTTTAGTACTAGCATATGAGTGTATGAAATGCTACTGAGTTTATAGCATCGGTCTCATTTCATCGTACACCACACATGTATAACAAGTACTTATTTTATCAGTGTCAAATAAAATGAATTGCATTTCAATCAAGGTCAGACTTAAGCCCGACATTAAAAAGTGTAACGTAGAAAGGGACATGATTGTGTTGATCGACAATGTCAAGTCCCACATCAACCATACGTGGAGTTTGGAATTGGTTCTTATACCTGGTGGCTTCTCCTAACCTTGAACATGCTTTTGGGATCACCTCTTATTTCACGCTTTGCGAGAAGACTGCTATCAAGTCCCACATCCATTACACATGAGGTTTGTGATTGGTTTGTTGTACCTGGTCTGAGCATGCTTTTGGACTAGATACTAGGGTTCAATATGGCAATAAAGTCATGCCCATGCTGCTCCATTCAGCTCAACGGGATCACCTTTGTTTCCCTCTTAGCGTCGGGGTTCAACATGATATTAGAGCTAGGCACATGTCTCTCCATTCGGCTCAACGGGATCACCTCTTGTTCCACGTTTGGCGTCAAAAGGAGTATCTATTATTTCATGCTTTGCGTGAGAGCGGGTGTCAAGTACCACATACACGGAGTTTACGATTATTTCTTATACGTGATTGGTTTCTTCTACTCTAAACCATACTTTTAGGTTGGACACTATGCTTAAATATGATATCAGAGCTAGGCCCATGTCGCCCCATTCGATTCAACCGGATCACCTCTTATTTCACGTTTCACCCGAGAGCGGGTTTCAAGTCTCATATCGACCATACATGGGGTTTGAAATTGGTTCTTCTACATGATTGGTTTCTCTTACTCTTGAGCATGTTTTTAGGTTGGACACTAGATTTTAATAGACAAAATTATGATATCAAAGAAATAAAGAAAACCTAAGTGCATCAACCCGCTGTAGATCCGATTCATCAAACTAGACAAGCAAATAAAAGAATTGAGATTCTACTGTGGACAAACGAATTACTGAGTTACTACATCTGGACACAAGTGAGTTGCTTAACTACAAATGTTACGACGACCTTGATGCTTTATATCGTTAGTTTCAATGCGATTAATATTGTTTTATATATTATGAGCCTTGTGCTTGCTCGCCTAATCCCAACTATTTTGTGCTAATAAAATATAACTTCTATTTAACTATGACAATAACACAAAACTGAAAGAAGTCGAGCATTTTCTAACTTCCCAGCACATCTAAACAGAGATCACTAACAGCCAGTAAGGAGTATTTGCATGGATATGAAACAGCTTTAATGCAATCTGCTTGAGAGTAGCAATATTGTGACAGTAAGATACTTCAAAACAGTCTCTTCAAAAAAGTAAAAAAAATAAGACTGCGTACATCAAACATCTTCGGACCTCCCCCTCCCCCCCCCCCCCGTTCAGAAAAATCTCATGCAACTTGACCTTTTTTTTCTCCTTCAAGGAGTAAACAAAGATGAAGAACCCCTCCAACTAGTCACACACAAATTCGCCTGGCAATTTTGCGGGATACAGACCTTTATCTTGCTCAATACCAATGTCAATTAATCGCTCCAAGTCGTGTGAGCTAACCATTGCGCACTTGATTTCACTGAAGTTTACATGAATACATACACCTAATGCAATCCATAAAGGTTTCCATGCTCACGTTGTGGGAAAAGATGGAAATGAAGCTTAGCAAATTTAAATTTTACCAACATTTATTTATTAGATGATATCAGAGCTGGTCAATCCAGACCTAACAGACAATTTATAATTAACTTCTCGCCGGCACTCAGCCAGTTTCTCCACGTGTTAGACCCATTCAAAAATCAGTCGGGCCATACATGAGTGGGCGTGTTGAGAAATATAAACCCCACATTGAGTATCAATCCAACATCGGGTAAATAATAAACAATATTTGTAGGCCTCTCTCCACATTGCCAATTGATTTTGAGGTGGATACTTTCACAAGCAAACCTACTTATGAGATAGCCAAGTAGATTTTTGCCAAACGAAGAGCCTAACCAGGGACAGGGAGGACGTGGATTTTTTTTTCCTTTATTTTTGTAAAAATGCAATTTATATGGTGGCGAGCTGGTATGGATGTTTAAAATAGGCATTATTGCCAAATTTTTCAAAAGGCCATAGAAATAGTCATAAAGGATGCAGAAATAGCCTTCGCGCCTTTTACTTATTGGCTTATTATATGTACTTTGGTATGACATATGCCTATTACAGTATATAATATGTGAACTGCATATGTTTTCCGCCTTCTAAATCCTAGTACTATAATTTCACTTTTTTGAAAAAAAAAATCATCTTTAGGGCATTCATATGGTTAATAAACAGTACGCGATAAATATATAGTAATTACGTACTTTATCAGTGTCAAAAAAAGTGAAGCGTATTTCAATTCAAATTAGAGTTGAATACAACGCTAACAAGGGCGACGTCAAAAGGAACGTGAGTGCGTGGATCTGAATAAATTGTGATATCAAAAAAGTAAAATTTACTTTTACATGTCTATGTATATTTTCCTACTGCATTCTTCGTTTAGAACGCAACAAACAAGAAAAATAGACTGTGAACCTATACAAATGTGAAATGAAATGACTTCCTCAAAACAACAGTGTTCCAAAAAAGGCCCCATACAAAGGCACGTGAGTGGGGATAGCTGGACCCAATTCTATCACAATAGGACTGTACCCTCACCCACAGAGAGTGGTAACAGTGCTGGGCCTGGGCTACTTCGGAACATGCGTTAAGTGGACCATTAAACACATTAATTTGGCTAAGTTAACTATTAAAGCAACTGTGATTCATAAACCAAACACTAAACAAAATAGGTTCCTAATCCTGAATATTTTTGACCTCCCCACGTAGTATACAAACCCTATAAATACCACTGAATCTCTTGACCGAAAATCAAACATTGGCCTTGGAGTGACAGAGAGCGGTCAGAGGTTGTAGGTAGCCATGATGTTTGGAAGGGTTTTTTTTTTTTTAATTGCCATGCTTCTAGGCCTTGCGTGCATGGCTATGCAGGTCATGCACAAACCCTAGCCGCTGCAGACCACCAGCTGGCTGATAAATTGGCAGTCGGTGGCATCCCTCAGCCTAAGCCACAAATCTTAGTCATGGCGGTCCTCCAAGCTGATCAAGTGGCCCAACCCATGGCCATCCCTCAGCCTTCCGAGTGCAGGGTGACTACCCTCAGTCGCGCCATGTTCCTTTGCCTTGACATGATACGCAAAACCTACAATGAGGCTTACCCTAATGAGCTCGTCATGAGCACTTGTTGCAAGGTCATTAGTGATTTTCGCACGAGTTGCTTGAGGGAAAAGACTCGAGTTTTAGAAGAGATTTTATTCCCTCTTTCGCTTAGGGAACGACGCGCTGCCCTCCATCTTCCTCAGGCCCCAAGTCCGGCAGCAAGAATTCGTCTAAACCTACATGTGCTACAATCTTAGGTAGCGTTTAAAATCACTCAATTTTAGTTTTCTGTTTCCAAAAAGACAAAACCAAAATCAATTTAGCTTTTATTTTAAAAAAACAAATGCGTGTTTGATTACCTAATTTTTATTTTGAGTTTTTTTTTCTTTTGTGGTGGTTTGCAGTGGCCGTGGTGGGGTGTGGCGGTGGCCGGCAATAGACGATGGGCAGTGGCGGTGGTGGTGATCTCAAAATAAAAATTAAAACTGAAAATCCAAAACTCATAAATAAGAGTTTTTAAAAACAGCTCTATTTTAAAAACTGATTTTCAAAAGTGAAGGAAAAAAAGGGCTAATTACACCTATGTCCCTGAGGTTAGGGGTAATTACAGTCAAGGACATAAAGTTTCAAAATGTAACATTCCGTAACCAAAATTGTTTCAAATGTATCACCCGTGTCCATTCGTCAAAATTCTGTCCAAAAAGTGTACTTTTTTATGATGTCATCAATACGTATTTTTAAAATGACGATACTACCCCTTGTACTTTATATACAGAATATTTTAAAAAATCAATCTACCAATCTGCAATTTCTTCTTTTATTCAATTTGTCAATCACTGTACAAATAAAACCCTAATTTGAAGAAATTGCAGATTGCAATTTGAAAGAATTTTAATCACTGTAAGAATAAATAACCTTTTCAATTTCAATCTACCAATCTGCTTCTATTCAATCTGCAATTTCTCAAAAGTTTTTCAATCTATCAATTAGGGTTTCAATCTGCAATTTCTCAAAGGGTCTTAATATGTCAATTAGGGTTTCAAAACCCTAATTTGAAATCCTTGCCCTAATTTTCAATTTAGGGTTTTAAGGCCCTCCACTTCTCATCGCCATCACCACTAGCTATTGCTCACATGCGCCGGGGACGGGGGAGGAAGGTCACGGTGCAGCTCCGAGGATGGGGGAGGAAGATGGGTTGCAGCGTAGACGGGGAAGGAGGGAGGTAGTCGGGTGGGTGGGACGGGGAAAGGGGAGGCAGGCGGGGTGAGGCGCCGGGGAAGGGGAGGAAGACGGGGTTGGTAGGTGACAAGGAAGGGGGAGGTAGTTGGGGTGGGCGGTGACGGGGAATGGGGAGGCAGGCGGGGTGCGGCGCTGGGAAAGGGGAGGAAGACGGGGTTGGTTGGCGGGTGACGGGGAAGGGGGTAGACGGGGTGGGCGGTGACGAGGAAGGCAGGCGGGGTGCGGTGCCGGGGAAGAGGAGGAAGACGGGGTTGGCGGGTGACTATGATAACTTTATGGGCATAGCACACTATTACGGATCAGTGGTCCCAAGGGCAAATCAGGATTTTAACTTTTATTTAGGGGCAACTTGGTCTTTTTGTTAGAACCATTAAGTATTTTTGTATTCCGTTTGTCAACGGACATAAGTGTTACATTTTAAAAATTTGTGTCCTCGCATATAATTACCCCCAAACCTCAGGGACATAGGTGTAATTAGCCCCAAAAAAATTGTGTGCCAAATGCGTTTTTTTTCTTCAGTTTACAAAACTGGAGAAAAATCTGAAAACTAAAATCCAATCAAACAAAGCCTTAGGTAGTGTTTGAAAACGCTTCTAGTTTTGGTTTTCTATTTCCGAAAAAATAAAAATTATTTTTTATTATTTTTTTACAAAAACAAATGGGTGTTTGATTACCCAATTTTTATTTTGAATTTTTTCTTTTGAGTGTTTGATTACTTAATTTTTATTTTGAGTTTTTTCTTTGGTGGTGGTTTGCGAGGACGATTGTGGGGCTTGGCGGTGGCCAGCGGCAGTGGTTGTCGGCCGGCCGGTGGTGGCTGACAACCAAACAGAGCCTTAGACTAAGGTTTTGGTAGCAGGGTTTTCAAGTTTTTAATTGCAGTTGCTTCCTAGTAGTAAGATGTAGCATCATTAGAATTGGAATAATATCTTCATTTATCTGCTACAATTCGTTCTCTCAATCGACTTTTCGAATCATTAATCCATAAAATGTTGCTTTTGGCAATTTGGGCTTTAATCATCTTTAGGTTTTGATTATAAAAGGGCTTGAAGGTCTTCAGAATGTTTAAACAGGAAAATTACTACGGCTAGTTGATTATGTTCAAGGTCGTTTGGAAACAAAAAATCAAAGACCCGAATGAAGTACCAGAAACCGCAAAGCGGAGGTTGTCCTTCTCCGTTTTCACTTTCTTTCCTCTGTATCGCTCCTTGGTAAACATCAATAACCTCACAATATGCACCAAAAAGTAGAACCACTTGATGAATAATAACAACAATTATCCAACTTCCAGTCCTGAAAACAAAGAGTGCCCAAATAGACGGCCAAAACCAGTCACAAAATACGAAAACCAGTCTGTTAAACCTTGAAGCCCACTGATAAGTGTGCCATGTGCAATGCTGAACCAGGAGTTTTTGCATGAAGTGAACGTCCAATAAAGGAAACTTCCGCTTGACTTCTGTTGAGGTTATGATATCGTCAATCAAATGATAGACCCTTACATCCTCCATAGACCATTTATAGCCACTCAAATGAACACTCAAGACCTCAATAATCTACACTGCCTTTTAACACGTTAAATGCATAAGAAAGAAAAAAATCTTTACAAAAGGCCAGGTTGGTGTGCTCTCCCTTTTCCTTGTTGCCATGAATAAGTGGAACTTAGCATCAAACTCAACCCAAATCGAGTATGAAAACCTTCTTAATCAGTTAGTTTGCAAAATTTTCTTTCTATTTGGTTCAACAGTTTAATTAGACGGTAGAAAAAAGAACGGAAAAAAGTGACACCAACTGTATAATCACCCGAGACCTAAACCCGGCCCACATCATCATTGAAGAAGCTGAATCATGATCAGTAGGACATCGATAAAACATCACAAAAATGGCCACCTACAGGCACGTGAGAGTCTGCATTTTAAGGCATCAATAATGCGCAGTTGAAGCCCGATTCTGCAATTATAGCCTTTGTGCCCCAACCAGATATACTGATTTTAATGCTGGATCTCTGTCTCCAGCAGCATGCCCCAAAAGTTGGACTATGCATTCACAAATTTGGCTCAACTTATGAAGAAAAAAAGAAATGGAATTTCTGTTGTGACAGCCAAAACTATGTCGAGGACAACAACAAAGGGACTAGATGTGTCGTTTGACAGAATTGAATGCATGGGGAGAGCTTGGGGACCTAGTACATGGAGTTGTGCGCTGTATCTATCGGCTCAACACATGGGTTCACATTGGCATGCCTGTTCCTAAGGCATCTGTTACCCTGTCAATGACCTGTTCCTTTCTTTCTTTATTTGCCCCAAAATGACTGGTAAGCTGGACCAACCAACTCTATTGGCACATGCTATCTTTTCTGGGTTATGTTATGTTCTCTTGGGTGTTACTTTTGGTCTAAATTTTGTTTGAAAAATGCCAAGTTCACAATCTCACTTCTATAGTAAGCAAATATCTATTTCATCTCCCAATTTCTTCACACACACACACACACCCATACACAGAGAGAAGGTCCCCAACCTTTATCATTTAAAGGGTGGAAAGAGCTGTTTTGGTACATTGATTAGGTATAGTAGAAACCAATTCTTGACTTGTGAACTATGACATCTATCTGACATCTATTTAACATTTAATTTATGCTTCACATGCTATCACAATTGTTTTTTTTCCTTATTTAGCAATTTTTAAAGTGTTATTAATCAAATTAACTCCTAATAAGTTGATGCCAAAGAAAGTGAGTTCGCAGTCGATGCGGAAGTGCTACAAGGAATGCAGTCCGAATCAGATACCAAGTATGATGATGTAGGACATAGCAACGATGGATCAAGGGCAGAGACCAAGGGCCTCTCAGACAGAGCCTGAGGGTGACAGTGCTGCGAGGGCGATGGCGCGATGCGAATATACGACGATAGTCACAGTCCAATGTTTGTGTCCAGAGTCAAGGTCCTGTATGTTTCTCTCTAAGATTCTAGAGTAAGAAAGTGAAAATGTTCAAGTGAGGGAATCCTCTCAAATGAATTTTCAAGACCTCTATTTATAGATGTTAAAATGATGATGTCATCACGCAACACGTGGCGCTCCCCCAGGAGTGACACGTCACTGAGGGGTCCACAACTGTCGGTGCTCCACGGACTGTCAAATCGCATGTTCACCCGGCCTGCCCCACACAGTGTCACTCTGTCTGGAAAGATTGGCTCCCACAGCGTCGGTGTGGCCAGAGAACCCCCTTGATCTAGCCACCAATCCAAACCCTTACAGAGTCCTACATGCTTGGCAGTGGTGAGGAAGACCCGATGCCCAACTGCCAGGCGGACTAGGCGCGATGCCCTCCAAAGACCTCCTCCCGTCTCAGAGTGACCCGGGGGTCATAGTTCATAGAGGTGCCAATGCAAGTCCCCAGTGCCGGAGCACGTAGGCCAGTCACGCAGACACCCTGACGGAAACAGTGTCGCGGAGGAGTCGCATATCCCGCGGGTGACTTCTTGTACTGGAGCATTCAGAGGGCATCAAGGTAGCATCCCGGAAAAGCCGTTTACCTGGCAGAAGGGGAGTTGAAAAGCTCCCTGGCGGAGACAGTGTCCCAAAGGAGTTGCCTATTCCGTAGGCCGTGGTAGCATCCTGGAGGAGCCGTCTACCTGGCAGAAGGGGAGTTGAAAAGCTCCCTGGCGAAGATAGTGTCTCGGAGGAGTCGTCTGTCCCCACAGGTGAGTCCTTGTGCTGGAGCACTCAGAGCGCTTCAAGGTAGCATCCTGGAGGAGCCGTCTACCTGACTGGTCGAGGTAGCATCCCGGAGGAGCCGTCTACCTGGTGAAATGGGAGTTAAAAAGCTTCTTGGCAGAGATAGTGTCCCAGAGATGTCACTTATCCCCACGAGTGAGTCGTTGTGCCGGAGCACTCAGAGCGCATAAAGGTAGCATCCCGGAGGAGCTGTCTACCTAGCGGAAGGAGAGTTAAAAAGCTCTCTGGCGGATATAGTGTCCCGGAGGAGTCGCCTACCCCCGCGGGTGAGTCCTTGTGCAGGAGCACTCGAAGCGCGTCAAGGTAGCATCCCAGAGGAGCCGTCTATCTAACTGGCCAAGGTAGCATCCTGGAGGAGTCGTCTACTTGGTAGAAGGGGAGTTAAAAAGCTCCCTGGCAAAGATAATGTCCCGGAGGAGTCGTCAATCCCCGCAGGATACTGCACACTCTAGAGAGTGGGTCGAAGCATGTTCCACGTCCATGGCGGGGGAGCATGGTGTGGTGAATGAGTGTGGTGCCCAGGGGGCATGTAACATGATTGTGGCGCATGGGTGCGATGAAATGCGTATGGTGCTGGGGGCACGACATTGTGAGTGTGGTGCCAGGGGGCACGACTATATCAGCGGCGTGGCGCGTGGGGGTGACGGAGTGTGTGAGGTGCCGGGGACACTGTAGTGTGACAAGGAGCCAGGGGCACGACTGTATCAGTGGCGTGGTGCATGGCGTAGTGGAGTATGTATGGTGACAGGGGGCTTTGTAGTGTGACAAGGAGCCAGGGGCGCGACTGTATCAGTAGCGCGGTGCATAACGCGGCGGAGTGTTGGAGTGTAGCGCCCGGATACCAGCGATGGGGGTCACAGAGATGGTGCCAGGGCGATGGACGACGAGCATCGCAGAGTTGGTGCGCAGGCACCGGCAATGGGGGTCGCGAAGGCGGCATGCGGGCTCGGGCGACAGGGGTCGTAGAGTTAGCACCAGGGTGCCGGTGATGGGGGCTGCGAAAATGGCGCGCGGGCGCAGGCGAGGTCCAAACAACAGACGACGGGGTCACAGACGATGTATGGTCCCTTGAAAAGAAGTGAAGGTGTTAAGTATGGAGGCCAAAGGCCAACCCCAAGGGGAGACCAAGGCCGAGGCCGAGCTCGGGGAAGGCCGAGGCCGAGCTAGGGGAAGGCCGAGGCCGACCCCAAGGGGAAGGCCAAGGCCAACTTCCTTGGGCAAGTGCCATGGTGTGCCAATGGGCGACGTGCGAAGTGCGACGGTCGAAGCGTGATGAGGCGTCGTGCAAGAATGAGTAGACCAAGGCAAGATAAAGGCCAGTTTGCCTTTTCTTAGTGACGAAGTCACGTAGAAAAGTGAGAAGTGCACATGACTTGAGCGTGCATGTTTTGACTGGTTGGAAGCGTTGAATATTGATTGTTGCTTGTGTGGACGTGTCGTGCAAAATGGGACCTCCAGTGGACCTTTTGGGTGCGACCAGAATAGGTTGGGAACATAAGTTAATCCCATGTACGGTTCCATCGTTTAAGTTACAATATCTTATGTTGGCCTTAGAAAAATTTACAACCCATTTTCAGTCAAAACTTCATAGGTAGCATTCATAACGCTTTAGCGAGCACAACTTAAGAATATTTGCTAATATGCCACCAAAGGGCTTTTTAGCGGATTTCTAGAAAGTTTATCCCAACTCGATTAGAAGCAAGGTTTTGTCATGTAGAAGGCGTAATATTTTCAGTGATGTTGGAACCATTATATGGGAAATGGATTTTTTTTGGAAGGTGTTGAGATGTTCAAGTTATATCGTGGCCTTCTATCATCTTATGTTCCGAAAATTCATTTTTAGGAATTTTCTATTAGTGTCTCAGCGGGTGAGTTGAATTTTATTTTTGTAGATTGACGTGGTTGCATGTTAACTTACAAATCTTTTAGCGAACAATAATCTCCTTTTCATAAAGCTTGCTTAGAACTTAGGGAGAGAAGCTCGTGTTCTCTATCTAAACTTAAAAAGAGAAAACTATATAAGAAATACTTTCAATCGTCCAAAATGACATTAAGTTTGATTACTTATATTCGATTATTGTGCTCACTCCTACAAAGTAGATATGTAATCTCATTGAACGGTTAGTGAATGTTACACATATGATGATGGTATATCTTAGTTGTACCTTGACTGCGATGCAAGATAACAAAGGATGAAAGTGAGAAAGCCTATCTCTGTGGAGTCCATGACGGGTTCAAAATCTAGGTTGAGTCCCACTCTCCCTTACCATGGCCGAAGGTGGTAAGTTGAAGTTTATGCAATGGCCGTGCTATCTTCTTGTCCTTTGGGTCAGGTTGGTAAATCTTAGCCACCACTGACACCACAGCATTCCACTACAAGACTAGATCTGCTGTAGAGCCTCAACCATCTATCTTCATCACCTGTGCTACCTCTGTGATGAACTGATGTTTGGTCCTTATCTTTTACATTTAACAGTGTGTTTCAAATCATGGAGTTGATAAAACTTTGATGCCAAGGAAGTGGGTTCGTACCTTCGTGGAGGTGCCACAAAGGCTGCAGTCCAAGTCAACTTCCAAGTATGCAAAGTGAGAGACAATGAGGGTGGAGTAAGGGCAGAGAGCAAGGCTACCCAGACAAGTTGTGAGGGGTGGCAGTGCTGTGGAGACAAGGCAGAGACGAACAAGGTCCGCAGTCGATGTCCAATGTCATGGTTGATGTTATGTCCAAAGTTACGAGAGAAATGTATTTTTCTCTCTAGAATCTAAAAGCTCTCAAGTTCTAGAGTGAGAAAGTGATTTTTGTCAAATGAGAGAATTCTGTCTAGAATGAGTCCAAAAGTTCACTATTTATAGTAAATAGTATGCTTATGTCATAAAATGCCACATGTCATCCCCTGGGAGTGACACGTCACCAGGGGTCTAAAAATGCCGGTTCTCCATCGAATTGTCGGTTCTCAAATTCGCGCTACCTGCCCCACACAGCGTTGCTCTACCTGTCTGAGAAGACTGACTACACCGTCGTAGCATGATCAGTGTAAGCCCGTTGCCCCAGCCACGAGTCCAAGCCCTTACTGAATCCCACAAGATGCGTCAAGAGACGCGTAGAGAACCTGACAGCGGTGAGGGTTGCCCCTGTGACCAACTGCCAGGCAGACTAGGCGCGATGCCCTCCAAAGACCTGCTATCGTCTGGGAATGACCCCGGGGTCATCATCCTGGGGGCACCGACGATCACCGGTAACGTGAGTGGACATGGTCGCAGCTCAGTGCCTAGTGTCATTCAAGTCACCCCAGGCGGCGATAGCTTTGTGGTAACGAGCCTATCCCGCTGCAAAGGGTCCTCGTGCTGGAGCACTACGAACGGAGCCCCCTAGAAAGAAGGCAGCGATGGCTTTATGGTAACTAGCCCATCTAGCTGCGAAGGGTCCTCGGTCTTCGTGCCAGAGCATTATGAACGGAGCCCCCTAGAATGAAGGCGACGATGGCTTTGTGGTAACGAGCCCAACCCGCTGTGAGGGGTCCTCGTGTCGGAGCACTACGAGCGGAGCCCCCGGAATGAAGACGGCGATGGCTTTGTGGTAACGAGCCCATCTGTAACGACCCGGTCCATGGCCCCACCACAGGGCAATGCCTCCCTCAAAAGGGCTAGCCAAGTAGGTACTTATGAGTTCATAGGCAAGGTCTTATAAAGCCAATCGCAAACTCTCCCACAACTGATGTGGGATATTACAATCTTCCAACCTTATTCCTTAGCGTCCTCGCTAAGGCTCGATCACACATAGCTCAGAATCTTCCTCTCTAGCCAATGTGGGATATACCCAGCTCACCCTTCGTTGCCCCAACCATCCTCTTTATGTGGGATATACCCGGGCTTGCCTTCGTTTTCCCCAACCATCGGCAACTCGACTGGATAGCCCAGCCCGAGCTTTCGAGAGTCGGCTCTGATACCATCTGTAACGACCCGGTCCATGGCCCCACCACAGGGCAATGCCTCCCTCAAAAGGGCTAGCCAAGTAGGTACTTATGAGTTCATAGGCAGGGTCTTATAAAGCCAATCGCAAACTCTCCCACAACTGATGTGAGATATTACACCATCCCACTGCGAGGAGTCCTCGTGCCGGAGCACTACGAGCGAAGCCCCCTGAAATGAAGACGACGATAGTTTTATGGTAACGAGCCTATCCCGCTGCGAAGGGTTCTTGTGCTAGAGCACTACGAACGGAGCCCCCTCAGAATGCTACGCACTCTAGAGAATGGGTCGAAGCATGTTCCACGTCCATGGCAGGGGCGCATGGTGTGGTGAATAAGTGTGATGCTCGGAGGCCTGTAACATAATTGTGGCACATGGGTGCAGTGCCTACAACATGATACATTGATTGTGGCGCATGGGCGCGATGCCAACGGCATGAGACATTGATTGTGCGCATGGGCGCAGTGCCTACAGTACGAGACATTGATTGTGGCACATGGGCACGGCGACGACCGTCGCTAGACCATACCTGGTGCCGGGGGCACATGTCATGGAAGTGGCGCAGGGGCACGGCAATGACCGTCGAGAGACCATACCTAGTGCCGGGGGCACATGTCATGGAAGTGGTGCACAGGCGCAGTGAAGCCAAAGGCCATTGCCGCGCCCGTGCACCACTTCCATGACATGTGCCCCCCATGACATGTGAACGGGCACGGAGTGACATGTGCCCAGACGTCCAAAGGGTTGGCCTTTGGGGGAAGGCCAAGGCCAACCCCAGAGGAAGGCCGAGGCCGACCTATTAGGGGAAGGCCAAGGCCGACTTCCTTCAATAAGAGCCAAGGTGCACACAGGCGACGGGCGACGGTCGGAGCGTGATGAGCCTTTCGAGCCAGGATGAGCTTTTTGGTGATGAAGTCACGTAGAAAAATGAGAAGTACACGTGATTTGAGCGTGCACGTTTTGACCGGTTGGAAGCGTTGAATATTGCATGTTGCTTGTGCAGACGTGTCATGAAAATTGGGACCCCTAGTGGACCTTTAGGTGCGACCAGAATAGGTTGGGAACAAACTTCATTTCAAATACTTAAATTTTGTTTGGGACATTATAAAAAAAATGAAATTTGATTTGTGGGACTGAATTTGTTTTTAAAAGTAAAATCTTACGAATAAGTCAAATTCTATGAGATTTGGATTTACTTGAGTTAGAAATAATTATTCATCCTACGTTACTATTTTTGAATCTCTACAATCATTGAAATCCAATTGCATCATCTTTCTTACTGCTGCCGCTATACCACCTTTACCACCACCACTACTGCCATCATTATTTTACCGTCACCACCACCACTAATGGATCGCTACACTAAGAGTTTTCCCCACCACAAGCGCCACAGTATTGTCATGGCCACAAATGACACAACACCACCACCACAATTATCAATATTGTCATGTGTCTTACATCACCACCCAACCACCATTATCATGAATAGTTCGCTATTGTCATTGTTAGTGCCACATCATTAATGTTGCCAACACCTTCATTGTCACTACCGTTATCACTGGTGCCACTATATCAACTCTGCCACTATATCAACATTGTCACGATTGACATGTCTATCATTACCACCACCAGTTGCATCACCACCACCATCTGCGCTGCTACCACCATGATTGTTATATCCAGCATACCACTAGTTACACCTTGATAGCACTAGTACGATCGTTACAATCACTAGACCGCCCGACTACCATCACTGTTGATGCCACACCACCATAATCTATGGTGTCATCACCGTAACTTTTGTCACCAACATTATCACTAGTGAAGCCCCGGTACCACTAGCACCACTAATATTGGTACCATCATTAGAGCGTCTTACCACCTCTACCACCACCGATATCGTTGTTCGATGCCTTCAGTGCCATAGGATAACATCACCGCTGACACCACACCACCCCACCACCATCGTTACCATCACTTAACCACCCCATCATTTTCACCGTCAATGTTGCAACCCCACCACTTACGTTGTGGCTATTTCTACACCACCACCACCACTATTTGGTGCCACTAGCACATGTGAAACCAATTATCGTATTTCTTTTACATGTAAGCCAATAAATATAATTGTCTAAAATTTTATTACATTTTCACTTTCTCTATTTCCCCAACACAAAAAAGGAATTCTATATTTGATTTTTTTTTGTTCCAAAAAGAAAAAGTTTATTGAATTCCAAATCTAGTTCTCAATTGAAATTAAATCCACAAGAATTGACTCTAACCTTAATGCGAATTAAAGGACATATGTCGAGTCAAATCCAATTCAATTAAAAGCGGTCGATTTCTTTTGGACGGTTTGGTTAAAAATAATCCTTCTCGTAATCACTTAGTTTTTTGAGTCTTTGGACCCTATAAGCTCGATACCATTGTAACTAGGGGTGAGCACGGTTCGGTTGGTTCAATTTGGAGGCTGAATACCAAACCGAACCGACCAACCTCAGTTTGAGAAAAAAAAAACAAACAAACTGTGATTGAATGGTTTGGTTTCAACGGTTCAATTTCTACGGATTGGACGGATTGAACGATTTAATCGGTTTGGACCAAACTCAATTTTGGACAAGTTTAGGCCCAAAATTAATAACTTATACATACTAATAAGTTCCAAAAAAACTGATTTTTTATCATAATTATTAACACTTAGTAAGATGTAGGTAACAAATGAAAAATGTGTGTTACATTAAGAGATTTAGAGTTTATCCCATTTTATATGAGTGGTTAGATAACTAAGGTTAGTAAAAAAATATAACTAGGATTAAGTAAAAATATACATATGTTATATTATTATTATTATTATTATTATTATTATTATTATCGGTTGATTTGATTTATGCGGTTTTAAAAAAATCCGAACCGAACAAAACGACCGAACCAAATGTACAGTCTGGGAACAAAAAACCAAACCAATTGATTTTTAGATCGGTTTGAAAATACACGGATTGGTTGGTTCGATTTTTACGGTTGGATCGATTTCAACGATTTAAATGCTCACCCCTAATTGTAACCACTCTGGTCAACTGATCATGTTTGTTCTACCCAAATTGTGGTACTTTTTCTCCCCTTCTTGGCAGTTTCTTGTTTTAGTTGCTCGTTGGGCTTGTAATCGTCCGAACAAAATAAAAATCATCTTTTGTGGCAGTCACTAAGTATTCTTCTATATTTAATACCAATTATAAACAAAAATCATTGTCCATACTTAGTTCCGCACAATTTCTCAAATCATGAAGTGATTAATGTAATGTTTTTAATCAAATATTTTCTTTTGAAAGGAAACATTAATAATGTTTTTCCCAAATAATCTTTGTGCTTGGGCCAACTTGTTGTTGCACTTTTACTTACGTGGAAATCTAAATAGGGACTATGAAGTTACCAAACACAAATCAATTCCCTTATAAGTTTGTGTTTCAATTCATAATCGAGTAGAAGGTGAAAAGAGAAGGAAATAACTAGAAACTACCAAATTGGTGTCATTTAGGAATGCGAACTCCACCTGTCTAACACTATAAATTTCGTTAGTCCAGGTAATCAAAAATTGATATGATCAATTATTTTTTTCATTCTCCATAGATAACAAATAGGTGAGAAATTCAATTGCTCGACGAAACTACTTTGATTATTCTAAATTTGTCCAAAATTACTTCGACAACTCTAACGAATTCGAGCCGCTTGTATTCAAGTTATCGACTATTTGACTGATTTTAAAAAGGATAAATTATACACGGCATTCCTGATATTTAAGCTAAAATACACACGGCTCCGCCTATCTTTTTTTATTACACTCCGCTCTTTGAGATTTGTACTCGTATTTCATGGAGTTACACAAACCTGGCATGAAGCCTGACTCCATTTGTAGATTCCGTGACAAACCATTTTTGCTTTTTCATACCCAAACTACCCTCTTTTTATTGAGTCAAAACCAAACTTGTCTTTTTGGGTTTTTAAACACCCAATTGATATTTGAGAATTTAAATTATTTAACCAACAATGCATGTTGTACAACCAATAATATATGTTGTACAACAAATAATACATGAACAATTTACATTGCAAGCCCTATCATCAACCAAACCCAACAACATTGCTGCTAACCCTATCAATCCCATCAGAATTAGCACCATGGCCACCAAGCCTACGCCGACAGCACCCTCGATCAATCATAATCCACCAACAGCCCCACCAACGGCCATCACACTGCCTTGCACCACCACCTAGTGACAAGCCACCACCGTAAACACCACGATCCACTACGCGGTAACACCATCCTGTAACACCGCCAGCACCCTGTGGTGTCCCAACGATACCCACCAATGGCCACCACATTGTCCCGCCAACGGCCACCTAACAGCCCCACCAACGGCCACGAAAACCCATCACCAGACCACCAAATCGTTGTGGTCAATGATTTGTGTGATATGTGTGGTGGTGTGCTGTACGACAGCAGGTGGTCGTCGATTAGTGTGATGTGTTTGTGTGTGTGTGAGTGAGTGCGTGACTGAGAGAGAGAGAGAGAGGGAGACCACACTGCCCCGCCGCAACCCACCACCGCAGGTGCACCCACATATAAATCCAGCCTACCCACAACCACCCACGGCCATCCTGGCACACCCACAACCACCAATGGCCACCAATCACAAAACTCAAGGGCCACGCACTACCACCCACACATCTGGTCTCGAGTCAACAGACCCACCAATAGCCACCATACTGTCCCGCCACGGTCCAACAACACAGGCCCATCCACATCCAAATTCGGCCCACCCACGGCCCACCTGTCACATCCACAACCACCAATCACAAAACCTGGATACCTTGCTCATTGGTGGGTTACACCAGTGTTGCTCTGGCCCCAAGGTCAATGATTCAAGGCCTTGTAAAAAGAGGGAGAGGAAGAGAAAAAAAAATAACCAATCAAATTTTGTAAGGGCAAAAATGTTTTTTTGTGTCAAAGTGTTAATACCGTCAGAAAAATCGAGAGTCGGAAAACGACGTGCCAAGTATTGCTTAAAACAAATATAATGTGTGCGAGGAGAGTAATTTATTTATCCCTTTAAAAAGTTACTTTCACAACTCGAGATGATTCGCCGTGGCCTATTCAGGTTATCAACCATACGGCCCGTCGCCAATTTGCATGGATCGTCCCCATCTTTCAGATCCGTGGGGCCCGCCCCCCATGTGCTCCGAGTTATCTAAACTCCCCAATACCGTTTTTCCTCCTCTCCTCTCTCCCCATGCTCTTAACCCTCTCATCATCAACACCATTCCCCAAGCATCCAATGCCTCTCTGCAGCCATTGAACTCCTCTCTCCAAAAACTACCTTAAAGTCTAAAGCCCCTTTCTCCCTCTGAAAAGCCACTCTTTTCAAGCTTCTTCCCCCAAAGATGAAGCTCCATCTCGGGTCGGTCCTCTTGCCCGTTTTCCTTTTTGGGTTATCCTTGACTCTCCTGCAAACAGTGGCCCTAACGGACCCGAATGACTCCTCGGTGATGCTGGCCCTCAAGAAGAGCCTGAACCCTCCCGAGACGCTCGGGTGGTCCGACCCGGATCCCTGCAAGTGGAGCCACGTGGTCTGCTCGGGGGGCAACCGGGTGACCCGGATCCAAGTCGGGCACCAGGGCCTCCAAGGTACACTCCCATCAAATCTCTCGAACCTCACTCGGCTAGAGCGTTTGGAGCTTCAGTGGAACAACATTACTGGTCCTTTGCCTAGCTTAAATGGGTTGAGTTCATTGCTAGTTTTAATGCTTAGCAATAATCAGTTTAGTTCAATTCCTAGTGACTTTTTCAATGGAATGTCAGCGCTACAATCTGTTGAAATGGATAATAATCCTTTTGTGGGCTGGGCAATACCCGAAAGCTTGACAAATGCGTCGACATTGCAGAATTTCTCTGCGAATTCTGCGAATATTAGTGGGCATATACCAGAGTTTTTGGGGCCTAATGAGTTTCCAGGGCTGGTTAATTTGCACTTGGCATTTAACAGTTTGGTGGGTGGGTTGCCTCTCAGCTTTTCCGGTTCCTTACTCGAGTCTTTCTGGGTTAATGGGCAGAAGGGTGATGGTACACTTGGTGGAGGAATTGATGTTATACAGAACATGACCTATTTGAAGGAGGTTTGGTTGCATTCCAATGGGTTCTCGGGTCCATTGCCCGACTTTTCGGGGTTGAAGGGTTTGGAGAGCTTGAGTCTTAGGGATAATGCCTTCACGGGTGTTGTTCCCATCTCTCTGGTGAATCTTGGGTCATTGAAAGTTGTCAATTTGACCAATAATTTGCTTCAAGGACCAATGCCGGAGTTTAACAGTTCGGTTGCCGTGGATATGGTGAAGGAGACTAACAGCTTCTGTTTGCCTACTCCTGGTGAATGCGATCCTAAAGTGAATATATTGCTTTCCGTTGTGAAATCAATGGATTATCCGGCGACTTTTGCAGATAAATGGAAGGGGAATGACCCGTGTTCGGATTGGTTTGGGATCACTTGCAACAATGGGAACATTACCATTGTTAATTTTCAGAAAATGGGGCTTACGGGTACAATATCTCCCGAGTTCTCTGCACTTAAGTCGCTGCAAAGGCTGGTTCTTGCTGATAATAATCTCACGGGCACAATTCCTGAAGAGTTGACGACCCTCCCAGCACTTACTGAACTAGATGTGTCAAACAACCAGCTTTACGGTAAAGTTCCTGCCTTTAAGAGTAATTTGATTTTAAAGACGGATGGAAACCCGGATATTGGGAAGGAGAAGAATGATTCAACTTCTCAGGGCCCACATTCTCAGGGTTCATCTGGTACAGCATCCAGTCCTGGTACTGCAAATGATGGCCGTGGTGGTAAGAGGTCTAAAAATAAGACAGCAGTGATTGTGTTGTCTGTGATTGGGGGTGTCTTTCTAATTTTCTTGATTGGCGTGGCGGCTTTCTGTCTCTACACACATAAGCAAAAGCGGTTTACCCGAGTACAAAGCCCGAATGCCATGGTGGTTCATCCTCGTCATTCAGGAGGTGATAATGAGAGTGTAAAGATCACAGTTGCAGGATCAAGTGTTAGTGTTGGTGCGGTCAGCGAAACCCAAACAATTCCTGGCAGTGAAAGTAGCGATATCCAAATGGTTGAAGCAGGGAACATGGTCATTTCCATCCAAGTCCTGAAAAATGTGACGAATAATTTCAGTCAAGAAAATATACTGGGGCAGGGGGGTTTTGGCACAGTTTACAAAGGAGAATTACACGATGGAACAAAAATTGCTGTCAAAAGAATGGAGTCGGGGGTCATTGTTGGGAAGGGGTTGGCTGAGTTCAAGTCTGAGATTGCTGTTCTGACTAAGGTTAGGCATCGACACCTTTGTGCTCTTCTTGGGTACTGTCTAGATGGGAATGAGAAGCTTCTTGTGTATGAGTACATGCCTCAAGGAGCCCTCAGCAGACATCTATTCAACTGGCCAGAAGAAGGGTTAAAGCCACTGGAATGGACGAGAAGGTTGGCGATTGGCTTGGACGTTGCAAGGGGTGTAGAATATCTACATGGTTTGGCCCATCAAAGTTTTATACATAGGGACCTAAAGCCCTCCAACATTCTTCTCGGGGATGACATGAGAGCCAAGGTTGCAGATTTTGGGCTTGTGCGTCTTGCTCCGGAAGGGAAAGGCTCCGTTGAAACGAGAATTGCTGGAACTTTCGGGTACCTAGCACCAGAATATGCAGGTACTCAATCGTCATAAGTTTTTATCCTTCAATTTTTGTTTTGATAAAGTATGAAGTTTATTACCGTTATGTCACTTAAAGGAAGAATATCTTGAACATTGTCTGTTCAATTTTTAGTTTCCATAGAATATGAAGTTTAAACCATTATGTAACTTAATGGAAATATGTTCCCACATCTAATGTTCGATTTCTAATCAACTAGCCAGCCACAACCCCCCCCCCCCCCTCTCTCCCTCCTCCCTCCCACACACACACACACACACACAAAGTAAAGGAATTAAAACAATATACCGTAGAAGATAAGACCATGTTTCCGAGTTTGGTTGGAACGCAACAAATCGTGAACTTGGAAAACTACATTTGTTAGCATGTAGACTTGGTCTAGTATATTTCTAGTTGAAAAATGTTATGAGATTATCATCACAATTGTTATTATGTTCTTCCAGTGAATCAACCTCTATGGTTATATGCTCTCTAGGAAGGCATGGTTTGGGATGTGTCATTTTCAACTTGACAAAATTAAACCAAACTGTCTTTTATTTCAATCCTTGTCTCAAAGCTCATTGTATCTTCTTTTTCTTTTCGTTTTTCTGTGTGTCGGAAGAATTACTTAACTGACGTTTTTGTGTAGGCTTCAACTAATGTAGTAAGTTTCTAACAAAAAATTTCATCTCATATGAGTTCATGCTGCAACACATTCACGGCAATCAACAAAGCAATGGACATTCGTCCCCTGCTTTTTCATATAGATGAAAGGATACTTCTTGTACTTTTGTGCTGTTAAGTGTTGTGATAACGAGCCTGTGGGAAGCTTAGAGTCGGTGCGAGTTAGGGTCTTTGTTCTCAGGTCAAATTTTTGTTGAACTGTTTACCATACAGTTCTCTCAAAGTGATGAACTCCTTGTACAACAATTACTTGAAAAACTGGATATGAGGCCTTCTTGAATCTCTCATTTGTTGATTGGCTACTCGAAACATTTGGGAAGACCTTATGCAAACCGGTGTCTTTGAAAAAACATTAATTTATGCTACCGTTAATTATTTTGTTACTTCTAAGTTTTGACAACAAATTTGTTAAATTCTCTTGTTTTTGAACATGTGATTCACAGTGACTGGGCGAGTCACAACTAAAGTGGACGTCTTCAGCTTTGGGGTGATCTTGATGGAGCTAATCACAGGGAGAAAGGCACTTGATGAGAGCCAACCTGAGGAGAGCATGCACCTTGTGACATGGTTTCGGAGAGTGCACCTCAACAAAGAAACATTCCGTAAGGCCATCGATCCCACAATCGACCTCAATGAGGAAACACTTGCCAGCATCAGCACCGTTGCTGAGCTTGCAGGCCACTGTTGCGCAAGAGAGCCATACCAAAGGCCTGACATGGGCCATGCCGTAAATGTGCTATCTTCTCTGGTTGAGCTCTGGAAACCGTCAGATCAAAGTTCTGAGGACATTTATGGCATTGACCTTGAAATGTCATTGCCACAAGCGCTTAAAAAGTGGCAAGCTTTCGAAGGTAGAAGCAATATGGATTCTTCATCTTCTTCGTTCCTGGCTAGCTTGGAGAACACTCAGACCAGTATACCCACGCGACCATACGGATTTGCCGAGTCATTTACGTCCGCGGATGGGAGGTGAGATGTTTGGAGTTTGCTAGTGCTGATTAGTTTGAATATTCTCTCTTTTTACCTCCTCCTTGCTGTAAACTATGTGAGTATTGTTGTCTACGTTAGTTTCTTTTGTGGAAATGTAGTTTGGATACTCTTGACTCTTTATGACGATTTGGAATGCAGATTGAAATGTACTTAAAAAGAAGTCTTCTTTCAGTAACCCTTTTTTCCTTAAGCTGTTCTGCGAGTTTTGAGATGAGAGAAAATAAAAGAAAGGAAGAGAAGAGAAGACAATTATCTTTCTTCTTGTTTGTGAGTTTAAGAGAAAAAATAAAGTATTATTCTTTTCTCTTGTTTGCGAGTTCAGAGAAAATTAAAGACGCATGATTACGTATATACTCTTATACTATATTGTGATAATTTCAACAAAGATTATAAATGTATGATCCTAAAAAAACATGATTTTGTTGATAAAACAATTTAGTTATCGATAAATCATGCAAAATATATATCATATTAATGTCATAAGTCTTACGTACGTGATTGTCATCATGTAAAAAACAAAAATAATCATGAGTTCACCATGAGCATCCCAACATTCAAATTTAATTAATGTCACATTAAAAGCAAAATAATTAGTTATGAGTCAACTCTAACATTTAAAACAATCATTTAATTGTAATAAAGTTAAGTTTTCATAAAAAACCCTAAAATCAAAAAGTCACTAAGAATTTAGTCTTCATTGTCTCAAGGGTAGTGTGAGTATTATTAAAATGTTACTTATTAGAGTTTTTTTTCCTCTCCGTTTCTTCTTAATTTTGGGAGAAAACATTTAGAGACAAAAGAAGCCCAAAGTTTTATCCCATTTCTCTTCTTTTCTTTCCTTAAAAAACTCACAAATTAGAGAAAATGGAAGAAAGTAGTCACCGTCCTATCTTTTCATTCCCTTTCTCTCTTAAAAAAAGCTCGCAAAAAGCTGTAAAAGTTTGGAAAGGTCACTACTTTTAGCCTGTAACTATGTAGAATGATTCCAGCTGCACGGGACCATGGTATGTCCTTTTTGATTATGATTTCTCTGTGACTTTTAGTGCAAGGATACCTAGTCTTACAGATTTAATTAAAGGGAAAGCCATCAGAGGAAGGCACTTTACTCGTAAAAGTGTTTGCCACAAATAAAGGGGTGCATTTGACGGCACTAGTCAGCTTTTCAGCACTGAAAATATCAGTTGGATGAGGTTCATCTATGGAAGTATCAGTAATGAACTTCTTTGCATAAAATATCAGTAGCAAAGAAGTGTTCTCATATATGGAAGTCACTTTTCAACTCAGGGTTTTTTTTTTTTTTTTTTTTTTGTTAATGTTATTCTTTTTGTTAATGAATTCACGTGTGTTTGAAGAGCAGAATATTGGGATTTGTGACAATGAATTCCCAAGTGGCTCCACGAGGTAGAAGATGAAGCAAAAAATCGAAACCGAATTCGAAAGACTAATACAAAAAAGTGTCCAAAGGGGCTCTTGAAAACTTGAAATTGCAAGATCAGGTTCTAGGGCATTATGAAACTAGGTAACCAATCAGACTTGAGAGAAAATTTCTGTAGTTTGAGATTATTGTAGATTCTTTTTTTTTCCCGTTCCCTCTTTGGTTAGATGTAGGGAGAATTCTCGTGCTAACTTTAGCATCGACCGAAATAAAGTCCCCTCCCAGGGCATGATGATCTCTTATCCCCTTTGCCATGGGCCTAGTCACATTTGGCCCCTATGGGTTTATGTGGTAACGTTTTGTTAATATATTCATTCCAGCTATCACTATCCGCTTCCCGCTGTTGTCGGCCACACAACCCTATAAACTCAAGACAACCAACTTGTATATCTTTTATCGATATGAAAATGCTAGAGAGAGATGTTTAGGACGATGGTGTATCTCCGGCCTCTGGCCTCCATTCTCGCTCTCACCGTTGCCAGATCTAGGGAGCAGTGTCGCGGCAAGAGCTTTTAATCTATTTGTAAATGAGGAGAAAAGGAGAAATCCGTTATATTTTTCTGCAGCTTGCTGAGCACGATGCATAGCCCTCGCTACCCTCTAAAGCTTGAAACGCCATTTCAAACACGAGAACCAGCTTTTTGACGTTTATTATTTGTTTTTGCCAAAATCCCAAATCTTTCTTGTTCCAAAAAAGAACGGAACAACTACCAAACACTGTCTTTGGTATTCCACTGTTCCCTACTTTTTGCCAAAAAGATCAAATTTGTGGATATGATTGTTACCAAACGCAACCTAATCCCACCTAAACGATTCCTTGGCGGCCAGTACTTGAGATCCACGTACAAAACTAGGCAGCTGCGTTATGGGCTCATGGCTGTGGGCTGGTGCATATTGGCAATGCACCCCTTGTCAAAATATCTCATCACTCTTATCCTTAATGATAACATAAAAAAGGAACACTTCTCCATTTTCTAGGACAAAGAAAAGTGGAAGGTTCATGGATATTCTAGAAGGGGAGTCCGAAAATAAGATAATTGTGGTGTGAAAAATCAAGAAATTTCGGGTCTAAAAATTGAGTTGCTATTGAGTTTTGATGTTTTAGCAGGCAAACATCGTGAAACAATATTGAGTATTGAGTAATTAGAAGTTCATGCTTGTGCACAGGTTCTACTAAAAAAATAAGTAATATGTAAGAGATATACCTAACAAAAGCGACTTATTGTTTCCTATTCTCTCGAAAATAACCAAAGGCCACTATTTCACTCTTTAGGTGAAGTGTTAGCAGACCGCATATAATCACCTTATTTGTCAAAATAAGGTGGTTATATGCTGAAAAACTATGGTTTTATTTGTCAAAATATTTTATGACTGTTATCCTTAAAGACAATTTCAGAGAGGAATGCTTTTCCTTTTTCAAGGACAAAGACAAGAGGAACGCCCTAGGATATTCTAGAAGGGGAATCTGGAAATAATATAATTGTGGTGTGAAAAATCAAGAAATTTGTGGTCCAAAAATTAAGTTACTTTTGAGTTTTGACGTTTTAGCAGGCAGACATCGTAAACAATCAACTTTATCACTGTTCTTAACTGCTTACATATTTAGAGAGACTCTTGGATCGAAGAGAGTACTAATAGTATTAAGTAACAATAAGAAGTTCATGTTTGTGTAAATATTTGGCAAAAATATATGCAGTAATTTGAAGGATGTACCTAACAAAAGCGATTTTTGGTTCTCTATTCTCTTGAAAATAACTAAAGGCCAGTCTTTCACAGTTCACGTGAGATGCTAGCTGACCATGTATAACCACCTAACTTGTGGTGTAAAATTATGTCTAATTTCTAAAATTCATGTAGGTCAAATGCGAATTGTTTGCCTTAATGTGAATACGCTATCCGACACGTGACCATCTTCCTTCCAAACGATAAAAAAATTGACTTCACTTTACCGTCACTTGACTTGGTAAAAATTAACGAAAGACAGATTTTATTTTCAACTCAAACTTGGAAGGAAATGAAGCAAATAGAGTTGTTTGCTATCAATATGCGATGCTCATCTTCTAGTTTCCGTTGATTTCTTCAACCCCTGTTGAATTTCAATCAACTCAAACACCTTCGATCTTATTCATAATGGAAGTTAAGTGAGACAAATGCTCATACACAAACACACTATTGTATCAAAGTTAAGCCTCAAGTTTAACCATGAAAGCTAAGTGAAAGATGCCATTGAAGATCAAGGAGATCGAGCCCAACGATAGTGATTCCTCAAAGACGGGGCGAAAATGGTAGTACATTATTTGTTGGTTGATAATATATTCTAGGGCTAATTACACCTATATCCCTGAGGTTTGGGGGTAATTACACGCGAGGACAATAGTTTGCAATAATTACACTTATGTCCATTGACCAAACGGAATCCTAAAAATCGTAACGGTTTTGAAGAAAAGACTGTATTACCCCTAAGTTGGAACCTTATTTTTTTTTTCTAATGCCATTACTTCATTAAAAAAAAGAAAAGAAAGTCTTTACTTTACTCTTAACCCCCCACCCCCTACCCCCCAACCCATCTACATCCCCCTTCGCCGTCACCCACCCACCCACCCCTCCTGCCTCCCCTTCCCCGGCGCCGCACCCCGCTTGCCTCCCCCTTCCTTGTCACCCCATCACTGTCTAGCCCGTCTACCTCCCCCTTCCTCGTCACCCCATCACTGTCCAGCCCGTCTACCTCCCCCTTCCTCGTCACCGCCCACCCCAAGCCACCGCATGTAATCTCCTGCCAGCGTTAAAACCTATCACCGACGACGTCACTCTTCCCCTTCATCTCTTCTTTCCTCCCTCACAGCAACCCACTCCCTTATTCCATGCCAGCAGCTCCGTCGCCCCCCCCCCCCCCCCTAATTTGCAAATTAGGGTTTTGAAGCCCTAATTTGCAAATTAGAGGTTTGAAACCCTAATTGCCAGGAGACCTTTGAGAAATGGCAGATTGAAATCCTAATTGGCAGATTGAGAAATTAAAGATTGAAACCCTAATTTGTAAATTAGGGTTTTGAAACCCTAATGTTTAAATTAAGACTTAAAATCTTAATTTAAAATTTTTAAAATATTCTGTATATAAAGGGATAGTATCGTCATTTTAAAAATACGTATTGCTGACATTATTAAAAAGTACAATTTTTGGACATAACCCTAACGGATGGACACGTCTGATACATTTTAAAAGTGTTTGGTCATGAAATGTTACATTTTGAAACTTTGTGCCATTGACTGTAATTACCCCCTAACATTAGGAACATAGGTGTAATTAGCCCTATATTCTAAGTGTTAACACAGTTCACATGAGGCTGGACCTCTGTGATACTTACTCATTCCAACCTCCTACATATTATCTCCCCTGCTCCCGCGAGATCCTTTCCAAGACATCCTTGAATCCTGCCATCTTGAGTCCTCATCCCTGTCCCTCGAGGGTGGACCTTAAAACTTAGGTAGGTTTACGTCCCCCATCCCATGTCCCTATCTAGGGTTATTTCGTGGTTAGGTAGGCTTGCATTCAGAACTTAATACATTTGCATTATCAAGCCTACCTCATTGACTATGTTCAATGGCCACTTAGGGTAATTAAGCTTTGACCACAATTGCCTAGTCACCAGTTGGTCGTTTAACTTTTGACTTCGAGTATGAGACCCAAAAATAACTAAAATAGTGACGTATGACAATAAAGTTCAAGTTCGAAAAGATGGAGTAGATTACTATTCTTGAAAATGATACTCAAAATTTTAAAAAGCAAACATAAAGAAGAAAATAATTAAGTACTAACAATGATAAAAAAAATCAAATTTTATATTTTGCAAATTGTCCTGCATCGCGCAATACGCAATGCGATTAAAATAGTGTTTTTCGGTAATCCTTTTACCTTAAAGTTGGGAAAAGTCACTACTTTTAGCTTGAAAAGAAGTGGAATGATAACCATATGCACTGGACCATGATCCAGATCCCCTGCAGTTGCTAGGGTTACGACATGCATGTTGTAACCCCAGCCTGAAATTGCACCCAGCAGGGATTTGTAGGAGAGAGAGACCGGATATGCCGTCGCCGGGAAATGTAGGGGCTTCTGCCGCCGGCCGAAGGAATTGTGGATCCGAAAGAGTGAATGGTCCTCTGGAGGCGTCGGTGTCGTCGCAGTCCTTGGTTCGTGATTTCAGATTGTTGGATCGTTGGTTCCGGCATCGTCGTTTCTCCGGAAGGTGGATCGTTGGTTCGCGTCTCCAGCCAGTTCACTACCGGATGCATCGTAGCCGTATCATCGCCGAAAGTTGGAGCGGGTTTTGGCCGCTGGTAGAAGGAGCTAGAAAGAGAAAGAATGGGGCGTTGGTTTAGAGAGAGAGTGTTTGTCGGCAGAATAAATGATGAGCCTTCAATGTGTCAGGTGACGTGGCTTAATCTGAGCCCTTCCCTCCGAATTAACTCGATCCAACGGCTGTTGTTGTAGCTATAGCACCCTGCTGTAACCCTAGCAACAACAGGGGATCCGGGTCCATCGGACCCTGTTATGTCTTCTTGGGTTATGATTTCTCGGTGACCTTTAATTAGAATGATTTAGAAGCAACATAAAGCTTGTTACAGTAGCCCTGAAGAAAGGCCCTTTGCACTTAAATTTGTTTGCCACAAATAAAGGGGCACCTTTTTGGACAGCATTAGTCACCTGGAAATATCAGTTATGATGACTTGTCTAAGAAGTTGCAGAGGAGTTGAGAGCAGAACCTTGGGACTTGCAACAGTGAATGCCCAAGTGGCACCACAAGGTAGAAGATGGAGCAACCTTCAAAGCTTAGGCCGGTCGGATATCCGAATGGGCTCTTAAACAGTTAAAACTTGAATTATATGATATCATATCATGTGGTTCCAGGACATTATGAGACGAGGTAATTAATCAGACTTATTGAAAAGTTATTTTGTATTTCGAGATTACTGCATCAGTAGATTTTGAATGGTCAGAAGTGATATTTTTTATCCTCTTTGCTCTAAGTCTTGTTCTTGCCATGTTCAGCTTTTGAAAACTCGTTTTGTAACGTACAATTAAGGTATTCATCGCTATCATTACTGTTCACTTCCTGCTCAATGCCCGCGGCAACAGCCCCACAAACTCTTCGGCAACCAAGTTGTATATTGCTATCGATATCATTATCCTTCCAAAGAGAGAAGCTTAGCATCATGGTGTCTCCATCCTCGATCTCGGCGTTGCCCGATCTATGAAGCAGTGGGATTGGGGAAAGAGTTCCTAATTTATTTGTTAATAATGCGAGGAAAAAGGTGAGAAGTGTTTTTATCTTTCTCAGCTTATTGAGCTCAATTCGTAGACCTCGTTAAACTTCAAAGGTTGAATTGCAGATTCAAATATCGGAACAACTTTTTACTGTTCATTATTTTTCCCAAAATCCCATATCTATCCTAGAAACCAAAAAAAAAATTGGAACTACTTCAATATGGTATTCCTATTATTTTTCCGCAAAAAAAAAAAAAGAAAAAAAATTGAAGAACTTAATCCTTACTAAATGCCACCTAATCCATCGGTTCTGAATTTTCAACAATTCCTTGGGCAGAACTGTTGAGACCCAAGTATAAAATTAGACAGTTGGGTTATGGGCTCATGGCTATGGGTTGGTTGGTGGGGGGCTCGTTTCCGTTGATGTACCATTGTCCAAATATATTACCACTTTGTCCTTAGAAAACAATTTAAGAAGAAATACATTTTCCTTTTTCAAGGATGAATAAACGATGAAGATCCTAAACTAACTTTTTTACCTAGAAGGGGATTTTGGGAATGAAGATAATTTTTGTGAAGAAATCAAGAGAAAAATATTTTTGTTTAAAAAATTGAGTCGATTTTGAGTTTTGCCGTTTTAGCATGTAAGCATCAACTCATAAAATGTAAAAGAGTAAGCTTGATCAGTGTTCTTAACTATTTACATATTTGAAGAGAATCATGAATGGGAGAAAGTTATTAGTTACTTGGCTTAACTATTAGCGGTTGGAAGTAGGCTCGTAAATTAATCTATGTTTTTGCTTTGTCTGTAGCTCTAAAGAAGAGGAGATGAAATTGGTAGCAAAGATAACTAAAAAGTGAGATTTCTTCAAGTCGACACATATGGTCAGCGATCCAAGCTCGTCTCGTTGAAGGGTAACACTCAAAATGCTATCCTTTTCGCATGATCCCAGTTTATAGTAATTATAATAAGTAAGGTCATGCTTAGTGTACAAATTCTACTGAAAACGTGGGTGTACCAAACAAAACCGATTTATGTTTTTCTTTTCTCTCGAAAACAACCAAAGGCCATTTTTCACTGCTTAAGTAAAGTGCCAGCAATTCATAACCATCTTATTTATGGTGTAAAGTATATCTAATTTTTGTAATTCCCGTAGTTCAAGTGTAAACTGTCCGCCTTAAAATGCCGACGCAGACATGCGACCATCTTTATTTCTTTTAAACAATAAAAAATTGAACTGACTCTACCTTCATTTAACCAGTTAAGGAAACAAAAAGGAGACTATATTTTCAATTAAAACTTTAGGGGGACATGAAGTAGAAAAAAAAATCATCGGCCATCCTTACGAGATGTCTGTCTTTTGGTCATTGGTACTTTCTTATCCACCCCATTAAAGTCCTAGTCGGACACAAATCCTCATCTACAAACACACTACTGTATCAAAGTTAAACCTTCCACGAGAGCAGGCGACAAGGAAGTACAATGTTTGAGTGGTTGATGTACACCCTAAAGTCTCGAAGGGTTGATCATTATGACATTTCCAAATTTTGACCTCCTACAAATTATCTCCCCTACCTGCACGAGATCTTATCGCTGAAGGTCGCTACATAGCCCCGAGTCTTGCCATCTCGACACCTTGTCTTCGTCCCTTAAGGTTGGATGTTGAAACTTAGTCATGAGTTTGAGTAGAGGTATAAATCTCGGGGTGATTAAACCCGTCGAGAGTTGTTTGTTGGTTAGGCAGGCTTGCGTTCAGGCCTTGGTACAAACTTCATTATCAAATCGACTTGATTGACTAGTCAGTGGCCACTCATGGTTATCAAGTTTTGACAACAATCGCCTAATTATCAGTTCACTCGTTAAAATTTTGACTTAGAATACGAGGGCACGCCAGCACTTGCAAACCCACCTAAGAACAATTGAGAGTGTTGAAACCTTTGTGGTTCTTAGTTTTCAGGTTTTGAGGTGTGTGTGGGGGGGGGGGGGGGGGGGCAAAACCGCTTCCGGTTTTCATTTTCACAAAAAAGAGGCAATCGTTTGGCTAAGAGTTTATCGCTTACTTTGTTTTCATAATTTTCTTCCTCTACCTTTTTCATATTACATTTCTTCTCCCATATCGAATAGAACACCTCGCCCACGACCACCATAGCCACCACCATCAAATTCACTCTACCACCAACAATTAATTCCCTCTCCTTGCTACCACCATGAATCGTTCCAT
This sequence comes from Escallonia herrerae, assembly GCA_033070095.1. Taxonomy (NCBI): domain Eukaryota; kingdom Viridiplantae; phylum Streptophyta; class Magnoliopsida; order Escalloniales; family Escalloniaceae; genus Escallonia; species Escallonia herrerae. The sequence continues at coordinate 45,140 of JAVXUP010002723.1, forward strand.
TGTCAGACCTCATCGACATCCGTGCATTGCTCCCGTCAGAGTTGGCACAGATCTAGGGAGGCAAATAGAAGTGTGCATGGGACCAACAAAGGAACTTCTAGATGCAGGGGATCAATAAAGGCCGGTTCCATTACTGATGAGTTTGTGAGGAAAATGAAAGAAACTGGTTAATTTCCTCTCCATCTCTCAGATTTTATTATAGCATTCACTAGTTGATAAAAGTGGAGAATTAGGTTGATGGTCATGGTGGTCAATGCCTAAGGTGGTTGGGGGTGTTGGTGAGTGTGTTCGGCAATGATAGGTGTTGGTGATAAACATGAAAGGAAGATGATAATTAAAATACCTCTAACAAAAGTTGAAAGGTGCATGTCAAAAGAAAAATTAAAACCGGAAACTAAAATCGAAAAACCAACTTCGGAGTCTTAGGCAGCGTTTAGTAATACTTTCAGTTTTTATTTTTTGTTTCTAAAAAAATAAAATTCAAAATCAGTTTAATTTTTTTATTTTTACAAAATAAATAGATGTTTGATTACCTAGTTTTTATTTAAGTTTTTTTTTCTTTTGGATATTTGATTACCCAGTTTTTATTTTGAATTTTTTTTGTAGTAGTTTTGCGGTGGCGGTGGTGGGGCGTGGCGGTGGCTGCCACGGGAGGCCATCGTCGGCGACTGACGGTGGGCAGTGGCAATGGGCGGTGGCAGTTGGCGGTTGGGGGGTGATAGTGGTCTCAAAATAAAAATCAAAATTAAAAATCGAAAACTCCTTTTTAGAGTTTTAAAAAATAATCCTGTTTTAAAAATTGATTTTTAAAATTGAAGAAAAAATAAAAATAAATAATGATTATGTCAAACACGTTTATTTTTTTTAATTTATAAATTAAAAATAAAATTTAAAAAATATTGATTATCAAACGGAGCCTTGGAATAGGTCCACAATGAAAAGTCTTAAGCCTCTTATTGACTGTACTAGGTAAAGTGGTAAGTAAAGGGGAATAATAGCTTATTTGTCAAATGTCAATTTTTTTAGAATTTTAAAGTTAAATAAAAAAATAAAAATAAAAACAATTCAAACGCAACCTAAATGAATGATTTGTGGCACTAAAGTTCAAGTTTGAAAAGATAGAATGGATAACTATTTTTGACAATGGTTTTTAGAATTTAATAAAGGGAATAAAAAGCAAAAAAATACTTATATATATATATATATATATATATATTTTGTATACCAGTTCTTGTGATTAAAAACTAGTTAAATGATAATGATAATAATAATATGTACAAATGCGACTTAACGTCCTCCAAATTATTACATATAACGCAAAACTACCATGTAACAGACTCACAGTATTAACTACGAATGAAAAGAAAAATCTTTGATTTTATTTCACCATTTTATATATAAAAAAAAAAGGCACACTCGTCAATTTTCAACTTAAAAAATGAAAAGTTATTAAAATAAAAATAAAAGTCGTCGGCTATCTATATGCGATTCCCTTGTCTTCTGGTTCCCGTTGGCGGATCTCTTCAACCTCCCTTCAATCCGAGTCAAACTCAAAACACATTGCTGAATCGCAACCCAAATCTGAAGTCAAACCGCGTTTGACCTCACGAAAGGAGTGTGGTGAGAGAGATGTCGTCGGAGATCGAGGAGGTCGAGCCGATCGATGGGGATTCCTCCTCCGCCGCGGCGGCGTCCGGCGGAGAGGTGGCGGAGGCGGTGGTTGGCGAGAGCTTGAAGAACGATGTGTACACGGCGGCGGCGTATGGGGACCTGGAGAAGCTGCAGAGGCTGGTGGAGAGCGAGGGGTGCTCGGTGTCCGAGCCGGACGGGCAGGGTTATTATGCGTTGCAGTGGGCCGCGTTGAACAATCGGAGCGTTGCGGCCCAGTATATTATTGAGGTTTTTTCTGTTCTTGGTGTTTTTAGTTGGTTGATTGCTGGTGTGTTGTTCCGTCATCTGTGTGTTTATTTGCGGATCATGTGTGTCTGTGTGTATCCAGAGGACAGATTAAATTCAAGTATATGGATGTATATGGGTTTGTGTCTGTGTGAAATATGCTAATTCAAATACACATTTTTGTTCGAATGTATGCGTTTGTGGCGCTACTTTGAGCGTTTTGTTAAGTTGCATATTGATTGCTTTTGATTTGTGGCGTGTATTATCTTGCGGGAGTTGAATGTATGAACTTTTAAACCTAAACTATCACTTCTAGTGAATTTTTTCAGTGTGTGGAACTTTATAGAGTTAGTTGAAATGAATATCTGATGGAATTTGTTTCCTCATCTATCATTTAGGTTATTCTGATACGATGTCTCTTTAACATTTACATCATAGAAATGTAGAATGAGGTTGTAGTTATGTTTTTTCTTGAATCCAATACAGCTACGACGATAGATATCCTAATTCTCCACACACACACACACACATATATACATGTTGAGTGTGTGTGTGTTTGTGTACACATATACACACACACACCCCCACACGCATATGGGAACTGATCCATTGTTAGCAGTGGCAAGTTCCAGCGCCAATGTGCCTGTCTATTCTCCATCCACGAACGGCCTAAACTTGTATTCATTGCCTCATTAAGTCCGTCCGCCCCCGATCTGGCTGACGAATCTTTTGATCATTCTACCGCTGCCAATTTGAGACCCAATTCGGGGTTCACGTGTTCTTCAGCTTCTCACTCCATCCTTCACAACCATCCTTCATAGTTCCACAAACCAAATCTAAATGACTTGGGGTTTAATGAAAATCCAAACTTTAGTGAGTTGGGGTTTAAGATCTGAAAAAGAAGAAGACAATTTTTTGTTTTGTCCAATATCAAACAGAACACCGCTGCAGCGCTGCAGCCGCTAACATTCCCACCAACCACCACCACAACCATCAAAACCCACTTTGATAGGAAGAACCACATCAAACCGGCGCTATGGGAACTGACCCCTCACAAAGCCGCATAAATCATTCACATAGCTGTAACTAGGGGTTGAATGTGTGAGTGAGTGTGTTGTTCATGTAATTTAGATGGATGGTTGTTGGTGCAAGCTGGTGGTTGGGTTGGATAGGAGTTGGACTTAATTGGGATTTAGATCAGATTATTGTTCCTACAAGATTTAAAGTGGGCTTTAGAAGATGAAGGCCACTGCCACCACTCCTCCATGAAACCCTCGGCATTGGTGGGGAAAGGCACAAAGGTCTTTTGGCCGTCGCCTGATTGTGTGATGGAATTAGTAAAAACAATCCAAAAAAATTAGTGATCTAGGTCGTCCACGATGCGCAAGTGGACGGCTAGATAAGCACTGGCAAGTTAGGGAACTTGCCAGCGCTATGAGTGGATCAACTCCCTACTTATATGTATGTATATATGTATCTATGAGTGTCATATGCACGCACACAGTGTAGTGGTCAAAAGTTGGTTCAGCCGAATCAAAATTTTTGATTTGCCAATCAAAAGGTTGAATTTTTCCCAACTGGAAATTGAAATAAATTATACCAAACCGGACCAGACAACGTTCAAATTTCTTTCTCGTATTTGGGTAATATAGTAAAGTTTTGATGCTAAGCATGCAAATCTAGGCTTTGCCATAAGCTCGTAACATTCGAGAGAGAGAGTCCTTGTATATTGGATCAGATTGCGAGTTGAGTGCGGGAGAACCGAGAGTTGAGCACTCAGCTGATGCAGAGGGAGAGAGGCGTTCGCAAAGAATAAGATAATGCAATGATATTTCGGTATTGCTGGTTGGAACCAAATTGAAATCTCCACCTGAAATCAAACGAGATATTGGATGTGTCAATCAGCAACCAAATTAAACTGAAAAATTCAGTTGTTTTGCTTATTTTGGTCCGCTATTTCAGATTTTCAGCCCACACGCAAACATCTATTTGTGTAAAAGCTATGTGCGTTTAGTTTCTGTTATTAAGAACACTAGAAGACCTATTTGTTACAGGAATGAACAAGTAAAGCATCGAGTCTGAAAAGTGAATAAGCTTAATGTTTGTTTATGGAATAATGAAGTGCTCTACCCTTGTTCCCGGTTTTTTGTTTTGATTGGAAGTGTTGACTGTACTATTGGGTAATTTATGACAGCATGGTGGCGATGTCAATGCGGGGGATAATACTGGGCAAACCGCTTTACACTGGAGTGCAGTACGGGGTTCGATTCAGGTTGCGGAGCTTTTACTCCAAGAGGGTGCTCGAGTCAATGCTGCCGACATGTTTGGATATCAGGTTGGAATTTCCTTTACGGATTAATTGTTTTCAGTCATTGTTTATTTGTTGTTTTAATCAAAATATTTTTTTGAGTTATGGATAAAAAAAACAAAACTAAGTATTTAGTACCTTAAATAACCAAGTTTATAGTACATAATTAGACGAGTGGACTAAGCTTATTAACCAAGTTTTTGGATGAACGGGCTAAGCTTATCAATTTAAACACAACATTTGTCCAGCAATCTGGTCATGAAACATTGGCCTGTTTTGTAAAAGAATTGGTTAGTCTGTTGTCTCAAATGCCTGTTTGCTAGATATCTTTAGGACTTGATCTTCAGCCTCCATCATCTCCGGTGGGGGATGCCAAAGATGGGTGATTGATTTGATGCGATGTTGATCCGTATATAAAAGATGTAGGCGGTGGGCGGGGTTGTGGGGAATTTTCCCCCCTTGGTTTCACTTGGTTGGAACGAAGCATAGATTCTTTTGAGGGTGAGGGGTTAGCTGAGGACCATCTTAAGTCTTCCTGTTTTCTCAATCTCTTTTCTTGGGCCAAGGAGATTAACTCAAATGAAACCATTTAAAGTTTTTTGACAGTTCTGCATAAATTTTATCAGCAAGTTTTCTTGGCACCTTTTAGAATTTAAGCAAGTTGGAAATAGAAACTCACTTAAGTGGGGGTAGATGTCGTTTATGGTTTATTTGGGAAGAATCCAATTCTCCATAAGAGCAGAGTTCCTCTCTAATTCTACTTTTTTCATCTCTTACGACAATTCATCTAGCTCTCCAGAAGTAGACAGACACTGGAATGTACCTACATAAAACTGCAAATTATTAACCAGCTTAAACCTTGCCCAGCTCTAGTATCATTAGATTGGAGATACTATATATATCTCAGGTCGTGGGTGTTAGCATGGCCATTCAGGTATACTTACGGTGTCTTAACAGAATATAGGTACATGATACATTTATTCCAGCTGCCATATTTACGAGCTTTTATTTCCTAATAATTTAAATCGTGGGAGGTTAGATGGGCTCCATATGTATTTTGGATATAAAATGTATGGGAAGATGTATTTTCTAAATTTTATCTTTATCTGTAACAATGTCCCCTATTGTAATTATCATTGTGGTGCTCCAGATAAATTGAAATGGTTTAGACATGTGCAGTTGTATTTTTACAAAAGCGCTTGTAGAGAAGTGAATATTATATGCAATTTTTTTTTGTGAATTAAAGTTTCAGTTGTGCAAATTGAGCACTGTATCATGTATCTAGATACGATTCAACTTTATAAGCGATGGTGTGTAGTATTTAATCGTGTGAATGTGGTCGCGGAATAGAGTACTTATACGAGCAAGTATTCTAATATGCAAGCATATTGCCATACCCCATCTGAATCCATCTCATCCAGTAAAGGAAGTGATTTGATACAAAGACTAGTCCTTTGGCTGAAACAAGAGTTAAATAAGTAAGAACAAGAAGAAGAGAAAATGAAAGGTCTGTATCTGGGGCCGTAATGAACTGAGTCATTTATGAACCGTCTCGCTGATCAGTTTGTTAGGACTTGTGTGTGCTTGTCCATTAAGTGCCCTGGATTTCAAAGTTGAACATCACCCGGCTTTTCATGACATAGTCACCAACAGGCTCGTTTTGCTTAAGCTATGATATATATCTTAGATGATCCCTGATTTGTCAAAATTCAATTATAAGTCATTTTAATACGTAAACAAAGTGTTAACACAATCTCTTTCAATCTTATTCTTACTCTCCCTAGCACATGTGGTTGCTTGGTCAATTAAAAACACTGTACTTGCTTGTTTTTATGGCTGTAAATTCATATTAGTATTGCTTTACCATCTCTTTCTCCACTCTCCATGAGATCAAAGTAGCATGACCTGTAAGGCTGTAACACCACTCATCACCATTGCAACCCACAGCCAGCATGAGGTTGCAGTTGCAGATGTGGTTCCTGAAGCAAACTCAGGATTATACTAGTATGATTCATCAAAATAAATATACACGCAACGAACAGACAAAAAGCAACACAAACTTATACAAGTGCCCATCAAAATGTCAAAAAGAAACACCAGGTTAAGTTTTTTTCCTCTTCTCGATATTGTCTCTTTCTGCCTTTTCCTGGTCGTGGTCAATCGAAGTGGATGTGGGTTGAACCATTGAGTTAGTTAAAGAAACAATTCATTGTATAAATACATTAATGAAGAGAACATCAGATGATGGGAGAAGAAACCAACTTAGTGTAACTATACGGGAAAGTGAATTCATTATAGTTCGAAGTGAAGGAAAGTTTTTACCCAGAAAGCTAGAGCGCGAAGAAGAGAACTGTTCATGTTTGAAGCTATGAAGAGGAGCATTCAAGCAAAGAAGCTGTAATCTGGATTTGGAGGCTTTAGCAACATTGATGCACCCTAGAATTTGATGCAATTGCGAGTCCTGCTGTGTTGCTTGTCCTCATGTACTGAATTAGGAAGCAGGGCCATGATTTCCTAACCTCCTTCACCTGATGATCATTAGGTTTGGGTTGCATCGGGTGTTGAGGATACTCGAGACCGGACAGCCCAACGTGATCTTTCAAATATTGTTTCGTAAACCGTAACCCATATTGAAAGACGAATTTACAGACGTGTCTGCAATTTTATACTTAGCAGTTGAATGTTGTTTCTACATTTTAATTAACCTTGATATTAAATTTCCCTTTGTGATTATCTCGGGGTGGATCCTATAGTGCAGCGGGTGACTGTTCCTAGTTTGTGCTTGGGCCTCAAAATATTGGAAAAGGTTAATTCTTTCTTTACAAATTGGGTGGCAGGGGCATTCTTTCGATTTTTTCCTCTCTCTCTCTCTCTCTCTCTCTCTCTGTCTCTCCCCTTATAAGTACATATACGTAGATCGCACCCTACTCCTTGTGGAGCAGCCTCCTATCTTCGTGCTCCATACCCAAATAAAAGCAGGGAAAGAACATGGGGATTGTGACCATTTGAACGGGATGGGGGTGAATGAGTACAACATTGTAGTATACAGTGATCTTGTCACACTGCCGTAGTTTCAGCATTATGACAAAGCAAATATACCTGTTACAATTCATATGTATAGATATGCATATGTACCCTCTACCCCACCCCCCTCCTATGTGGTTACCGTGATCTGTGATTCCTTTGAGTATTTGATACGTGACTGAGTTTTTATCACCAAATTTGACTTGATTGCAGACAACACATGTCGCGGCGCAATATGGACAGACAGCATTCATTTATCACATTGTTACAAAGTGGAATGCAGATCCTGACGTTCCTGATAATGATGGAAGAAGCCCTTTACACTGGTACTTAAAAGTTGTTAGTGTGCCTTTGTCTCCATAATGAAATCTTCATGGGTGTCATCTTTTCGTGATTATTCTCTATAACTACTTGTTATTAACTGGTAAACGTGTCCATGCCATATGTGGTAGGGCTTTGATACTTTTCATTTTAACCTCTGCGCTACTATTCTTTTATCGAATTTCGTTTGAAAAGATATCTGAATTTGGATTTTTGTGCATTTACATTAATAAAAAAACTTCTAGAAAGAAAAATGTACCAGGACAACAAAGATAGCTGTAATATCCCATGTATTGACAGAAAGAGGGCATAACAACTGTTGTGCCAAGCAACATTGAGAGCATTGATAGTCCATTGTTCACAATGGTGAGCGCCCCTCCCCCAATTTCATTATTCTTTCAAAGATGTTTGGCTTGTCAAGTTATTTTCTGTGTTGGAGTAAATTTCTTGTCGAAGAATAAGTTGTAATCTGTAAGTTGGAGACTGCTATCTAAGTATGGCTACGAAGTCATAATGATGAATACGGTTGTTACAGAGAATATAGGCACCCAGGCATGTAGGTGTGTGTGTATAATATATGTATGCATACGGGTATTTTGTTCATAAATGGAAATACTCCCTCCGTTCCATTGGATTCTTCCCCTATTCTGTTTTGGGATGTTCTCTTTCGTTTTAGGTGACTGACCAGTCATCCCCTCTTAGAGCGTAACGCATCAGCACACAATCACACAGACGGACAATATCCCGGACACACAGACGCATAATCACTTGCGCATACACAGATGCACGAGCACTTGTGCACACAGAGAGACAGACGCAAATCACTCACAGACACAAAATCAGAAACAACACAGATGCACAGCCACTGACACACACAGACAAACCATCACAAACGACACAGACGCACAACCGCACACACACAGAAACACACAACCACACCCACACAGACGCACAACCGCACACACACAGAAACACACAACCACACCCACACAGACGCACAATCACACACACGAACAGACGCATAATGACACACGCACAAAATCACACTTAGACAATCGCACAAACTTTAGAGAGAAGGGATGGTGGTGGTTGAAAAGTAGTAATTTACCTAATCGTGTAAGTGTATATTCGGAATGTTAAAATCTTTCATAAAAAAATTGACTTTGTAATATCCGGAAAATGTACAGTGAACGGGATGCAAAGAAACTAGGGCAGAATGAACAATACTTGTTTTCGTGTCATTAAATGTATTTCCATAATCTGTGGTCCTACATAAGCTAGATGAATTTCTTTCTCTTTTTTTATACGCAAATTGGTAAAAGGACTAAAGCACATGCATATAGAGAGGCGAAAAGGACAGATGTTCTATTATAGAATACATAACTTACCAAGATCTGCCAGCGGTATTTGATTGAAAGAGTATGGTACGAATGACTTTTCTTTAATTAAACCTGTTACCTATCTTAAAAAGAAGAGGAATACGCTTTAATAACTTATCACTTCATCCAATTGAAGATTTTTTTCTTTTTTTTTAGCTTTGTGAGACTGATCAAAGCAGAGGAGCAATTGAGGTAATCTGCGGAAGTAGTAAGATTAGGAGGTTAGGTTCAGGGTGAACCTTAACCGATTATCTTAAATGTTCCGGATATTCTACCAGCATAGGGAAGGGCGAAATACCCTCCAAACCAATTGAGGGACATCAATAATAGAAATTTTGTTAGTAGGAATGTGAAAAAGCGAAGGAAGGAAGTCTGCAAAGACTAGATCAGAGTCACTTTTGCCTTTAGGCAGCATCACAGTAGAAGGTCCATCGGCGTTGCCTAACTATGGTAAGGGGCGCAGCTTGCTTTCCATCCATCGTACCATCCATATTGAATTGAGCCGATACGCCGTCTATTTCCACTTCCGCAATGAGGCAGGGAATGCTACTAGGGGAGGGAGCGACCTATATAGCACCGGTGCGGCACTTAGGGTGAAGCACCAACACCGGCGTGGGTGCGTGTCAGGTGCATGTCCAACATTATTTATTTATTTTTTAAATCTTAAAATCGGGTGCGGCTCGGGTGCGTATCTGGCGATCTGTGACCATCGGTGACCACTAGCCACTCCAGTGACACCGGTGACCACCGGCAAGGAATTTTACAAAAGAGGAGACTGGAGAGAAGAAGTAGAAGCAGCAGAAGACGGAGGAGGAGGAGGAGGAGGAGGAGGAGGAGAAGGAAAATGACTTACCGGCGACGGCGACAGTGTGTGGCCAGAGAAGAAGAAGAAGAACGGTCGGTCGATGTTATCTATGTTGGCTATATGGAGATGAAATGACTTTTGACTCGTGACCCATGTTTGTTATTTTATGTTAAGTACCCATTGTTAAGTTATTACATAAACCACCCCTGTACTTCAAATAGATAAAAGTGATACCACATAAAAACTTTATTCTTTTCAAATTTACAATTTTAATATTTATAAAACAGCGTATAAAACTTAACAAATTCTCATTAATTTGGTTGAAAGCTTTAAAATTTATGAAAGAGCCCATTAAACTTAAAAACTCATTACTTTGTTCGGAATATTAATATCTTTTTACATATATCAAACACATATATTATGACTTGAGATTTAAACTGTTTAAAAATTTAATACTGTGTATATAATTAAAAATATTTATAAAATTTGTTGTATCCCCGCCGCACCCGTATCCTAAAATTTTCAAAAATGCCGTATCTATGTATCCACACCTGTGTCGTATCCGCACCCGCATCTGTGCTTCATAGGGAGCGACTGTCATGTCATTTCGCGTCCATTATGAGGTATTGTTTGAAAGGTTAAGTATGCCCTTTAATTTCCACTGCGACGATCTAAACTACACTTTCAGATGTTCTTATCTGTGTAATCTTATGCGATGTGGTTTGTGTTTTCATACATAAATAGATGTTTCTTTTGCTTATCCCTTTTTGTTCTTGAAGAAAGTTTCTATCTGACGTGGATGACATAAAAGAGTTAGTTTACTGAGTGGAACCATTATTCATGTTCTTAGATAAATGAGTTTGTTTAGTGGTCGCCTTGTTTAGTTTTATAATGGTCGTTACTTCTTTGAGAACTGTAGGGCTGCATATAAAGGTTTCGCAGATTCAATACGTCTCCTTTTATTTTTGGACGCATATAGAGGGCGCCAGGACAGAGAAGGTAAATGATTAATGTTTTGACTTTCTTTTTGCTTGGACCTTTTCAACATTTTTGTATCCAATAGAAAATGTGTTACATTATTTAATATTTGATAGTCGATATATGAAACTAAAGAATAAAGAACAATTTTCAGTTATAATTGCTTATAAATGTATCCCTTGTACTTAATTTTTGGCTATAGGTTGTACTCCTCTTCATTGGGCTGCTATTAGGGGAAACTTAGAAGCATGCACAGTATTGGTGCAGGCTGGGAAGAAGGAGGATCTGGTGGTGACAGATAACAGTGGCCTTACAGCGGCACAGCTTGCTGCTGATAAAAATCACAAGCAAGTTGCCTTTTTCCTTGTAGGTATTCCTATGTACGTGTAAATACAGGAGTTGGCTATAGCGCAGTTTGAATTCTAGCTCTTAAGATATGGGTACCTACCTTCTTATTAGTTAGGCTGAACCTTCCACCCCCGCCCCTCCTCCCTTCCCCCTTCCCGGAAAAAAAATTCTCCAAGGCACAGAAGAGGGTAGTGTTCTAGCAGTTCCTTCTGCTGTGTTATGGATTTATCTTTCACATCTTAGGGCTTTGGCCTTGCATTTTATTCAAATCATATTTCTGCATGAGATCCTGCGCTTTTTTGAGCATTCCTGATTGTGTTTTTTCTTTTGCTGAGCATGTCCTGCTTCTGGGGCCATGTTCCTTCTAGTTTCATTCTCAGTATTCTGAGTGTTTGCGTAATAATCTTTTAAGAATGTTGTTTAGTTGTTATAAATTTTAGATATTGGATGGTAGAAACTTTTAGTTTTCTGCATATAAGGTACTCTTTCTCTGATACGTTTATTCTACCATAATGTACTGCACGGCACAGTCAGTGCGGTTGAAAATCAGTGAATCTTTGTTGCCATAGTTAATTTGGTAGGTCATCTTAATAGAATTTTCTGATCATTCTTCCTGTTTTTTGTTCTTTAAAAATGTAATACTGCAGGGTAATGCTAGGAGGCTGCTAGAAAAACGTTGGGACGGGAACAGCCGCCTTGGACAACTTTCAAAACTAGGTCTTGCCCCGATACTTTGGTGTGTCATCCTTCTGCTACTTGTGACCTTTGTACATTCGGTCATCATGGGTATCTCCCTTAACCTTTTCTGGTGATCTTAAATTGCTTAGATGGGGTGGCTAGGGATCAGTTAGAGGTATTGTTGCTTACATTATTGTGTCTTCCCCTTTGACTGCAGCCTCAAATCTGCCAAAATTAACTGCTGGCTTTGGTCTTCTTGCGTGGATGGGTGTTTTCCTAGCCTCTTCTGGACTGGTCATGTTTTATAGGTGTAGCAGGTATAATCTATAGACTTGGCTAGTGTAGAACTTGCAGAATATCTCTTTATACTAACCCTGTGGCTAAAAATACTTTTTTCTTGTTTGCTCGGTGGTTATTGTTATCCCGTCCTTCATAAACACTTATTTTTTCTACTTATTTAAACTTTGGAGGAAGGTAAACATTATATGGATATGGTGATGGTATTGTTAGCAATTGGATGGGATTATGGTTATGATACTGTCATAGAGTGGGATACATAAATCCTTCTCTTCCACTCCCTGACAAAATTTCGTGTTCCCTGATAGATATCTGGAAATTAAGTCCATTTCACTTCTCTTATTCATATTAATGCAATTCCTAACTCTCACTTTTGAGACTGGCATCCACGCCCGAGTATGTCAAACTGCCTCAAGTGATCTTCTTTTAGTTGGTGCTACCTGCGCCTGGCAAATCTCTGATTTCCTATCATATCGTTTCTTATGTGCCCACTCATCCACCCTAGCATTCGCATTTCATCTACACTATCTTAGTGCTCTGTCACTTCTTAGTTGCCCAACAAATATGATCAGCGCTATGGGAATTATACGTTCTGCTTTATAACTTCTATCTCTGACACTGCTGGAGATTCCCACCCATAGAGACCAATACTCGTAAATTCTTATAATTTCTATATTTTTTTATGATTGCTGATTTTGTGTTGCATAAGACACCCCATATGGTCCTTATTATTGTGGAATATATAGATTCTTCCCTATATGATGACATATGATTGTACTGAAACTGTTGGATTGCATTGAAGCTCTTACTTTTAGTCATAGTCACCATCTTAATCAATTGCTCTCGTGATGCATAATGACCCATGGGCCATTGTAGAAGAATTTACATTGAGAAACTGTAACTATGCCGATTGTTCACTTTGCATGTGTGTTTGTTAGGTCGTGTGTGCTTATGATAGAAGAAGCACCTCTTACATTCTGACTTTGTTCAGTTTTATGCTTTCAAATGAATTAGTGACTCTGTATGAGAGATCTTGCTTTTATTGAACGAATTATGTTTGGCATGCAGAATCTGTTGATGATTTTTATATCTGACAATTAAATTCTTTTCAGTATGCATAAATTGACTAATTTGACTGTTGGTTGGCCTTTATGATTTTAGCAAGGATCCAGGGTATATTAGAATGAACGTGCACGATCCACAAACGATGAAAGATGATGTAAGTTTTCTACCTTTAAGTGATGTATTTAGTCCTACTTCAGGGTAGTTATGTGGACTTCTTCAGTCAAAAAAAAAAATACCTGGTCTTTATATGCATTTTCTTTATTTTGGTAAGCTTAATGCTTGTTGAATGGCCGTGTGCACTTGCACTTTCTGATAATTTTTTGATGTTCTTACTTGCATGATTTGCATCATATGTTAATAGGAACCTTTACTGAAAATTGAAGTAAATAATCCTGCTCTGCTAGCTGGCAATTGGTCCCAGCTATGCTCAACTTGCAAGGTACAATTTATCTATTTATCCTTGCCTTCTGCTGCAACTTACTCAACATTTGTTTGCTCTGGCTGCTTTCTAATACGGTTTTATTTTGGTTTTGTTTTGTTAGATTGTCCGGCCACTTCGTGCCAAGCACTGTTCCACCTGCGATCGTTGTGTTGAGCAATTTGATCATCATTGCCCTTGGGTATCCAACTGCATTGGAAAGGTGCTTTGCCGTCTATGAGTTGCATTCTTGGCTTTTCATTTTTCACTTAGGTGCAGATTGTTAGTGATATGAAGCATCCGTCTTTAATTTTTTCCTCTGCAGCTTTTATACACTAATAATGCGCTTAATACATGCTGGATTCGTGCATATGCATTACAAAGTTAACTTGTTTCTGTCATGTGAATATCAGGTTTCATTATCATGTATGGACTTTGACTAGTGTTCATTTGCTTTCTGATACAGAAAAACAAAAGGGATTTCTTGTTGTTTCTTATTCTGGAAGTTCTTGCGATGCTGGTAACTGGTGGAGTTGCTCTTACGAGTAAGTCCCTTCGTTTTTTGTTTTGGTGCTTTGTGGGTGGGTGGGTGGGGGGGGTCTCTTCTGTTCTTGGCATCTCTGAGTCACCTGTTAAATGAAATAACGCAGGGGTTTTGACCGACCCAGTGGCTCCTTCATCTTTCTGGGAATGGTTGCAACATGCTGGTAATGAGCACGTTGGTGCTTTATCCTTCCTTCTTATGGATTTTTTCCTCTTCTCTGGTGTGGCAGTATTAACTGTTTTACAGGCTTCTCAGGTATTTTCAGCATTACCTCTTTTTTGTTTTGACTTTGGTGCTCTATCATGTCTTACGGAATTCGTAGCCCCCCCCCCCCCCCCAAACAACAACACACACACACACCCCCCAAAAAAAAAAAAAGCCAAATACCCACCAAAGAACAAAAGAAAGACGGAATTTCGGAAAGAAAAAGGGTAAAATGAGCGGTGGATATTATATCTTTAAAATGCACTTTCTGGGTTTATCCCCGTGGTTGTGTTGAAGTCTTCTAAAGTTGTTTTGGTCTTCATTCTGGTGAAACTTCTTCGTGGGTTGCTATCTTTTTTGTTATTGAACATTGATGTAGATGGTTATTATTTAGACACTTTAGTTTCATCACAAGTTTTATTAGCTTAGCAGAGATGTAAATATATTATAGTGTTGAAGGAGGTGGCGCTACAGGTTGTTGTTGAAGGAGGCGACGCGGTGGTGGTGGTCCAAGATGATGATGGCGCTGCTGGTGGTTGAAGAAGAAAAGTACAAGTGGGTACAGTGGAGGGATCAGATGGATGGAGAGAGGAGAGAGAATCTAGTCAGAGAGTGGATAGAAAAGGCGATAGGTGGAGGGGTTAAATGAGTTTTTTTTTTGGGGGGGGGGGGGAGTAAAGAAAATTAGAGAAGCTTAGAGATGGATAATCAACAAAAGAACAACTTCGTTTAGCAAAATGATCAATTTTTCTGGAACAGCTTGAAAAGGAAAATTGAGCAAACATTCTCAGGTATAGTATTATTGTAGGGTAGATAAGGACATCCATCATTAAAGACTTACAAAATCTTACTTGACATGGAATATACCAGGCCCAAAAGTATTCTTCGCCCAATACCTCCACTTGCAGCCCAGCGCATGCATCTCATTCCAAACCCTAGAGAAGCCCCCACATATGCTCTGAGGTCTTTACCAGATCGACACCAGTTTGGTTCACATAGACCCTATCGAGGGCCGAACAAGACTGACAGTTTCAGCCTCTTCACTATCAGTCTACAAAGCTCTGCCATCACTACAGTCAAACTAGCGCATGCAAACTAGGAGAAGGACATGGAGAGATCTTGAAGAGAACATACAATAACACTTAAAGCTTTGCCACAACCACAGCTGCATAATCTGTTGGAGAGAGAGTCGCTCAAGCTCACACACACACACACACAAACTAGGTGGAGGACTTGGAGAGAGATTGAAGAGAACATACAATAACGCGTAAAATTTTCTCTCTACCTCCTAGGCTCCTACACAATACTAGCTAGGTAACTGGAGTACATGGCTTTAGATAATGTTAATAAAATATATCCTAGACATGTAATTACTACATTACCCATCCACTATTTGAGACATTTAGTAATCCACTACTTCCACTAGCACATAACAGCACCACTAACACAATAATAATGACCCACTACCACAACTCTCACACATCATCTCACTAAAACAAAAATAAATCATCTTTATTTTCGACATAATCCCCAAGAGCAGTGGACCATAACAGCCCCATATGATGCCACAGGAACCAACTTAGCCAGCAACCATGCTTTGCACTCCAAGATCTCAAACCATGGTCCCTATTGGCATTGGTTCCATCTTGACACCCACTCAGCTCTGGCAGGCCAAACAGAACCACTGACTTAACGACGACAACACCAAGAGGGCAGAACAAAGAGAGGCCATCTACGCAAGGGCCTTTTTTTTATAAGAAATTTAGGTAGTGCCCATGAAATTGTTCTTCTTACAGTCTCTTTACTGTGTTTGAAGGAGAGACTAGAGTTGAACTGCGTACTTGGTGAGACCATGTCCAACAATTATTCATTACCCAAGTAGTTCTTGTTTTATGTTCTTTTAGTTGGATGCAACTCGCCCAAAGTTGTGCAAGTATGCCATCTCTTTTCATCTTATTTTGAAAATTATACTTACAGCATCATTATTAGGCCTACATACCCATACATTTGTTCCATTGTCAATGTGATTATTTGTTCCTGCTGCCGTAAGTTGCACCAGGTTTTAGTAGAAAAGCATTTTATAATTCGTTAATCCCTTGCCAATCTCTATTGCTGCAGATTTCGCGCAATATCACAACAAATGAAATGGCCAATGTTTTGCGTTATAGCTATCTTAGAGGACCTAACGGTCGGTTCAGGAACCCATATGATCATGGAATCAAGAAAAATTGTTCTGATTTCTTGATAAGTGGGTATAATGAAGATGTGGAGTATATTGAAGAATCAGCTCAATCAGCTCAACCTGACGGGACTGGAATGATGCACATGTCCAGAGGCGGAAACCTGCCAAATGGGATTGGCCTTGCGAATCAACCCAATGGAAATAGTCACGTCATCAATGTGAACAAGAACATAAACCCGCAGAAAGGTCATGTTCATTCTTCCCACTGTAGTCATAAACCTAATGCCAAAAATGATTCTGCTCCATTAGGGTTGGGTCTTGGTTTAGGAAGAAATGCTTCCCGTGCTGTGGTAGCTGCATGATTGAATGCGACGCCATCTTTTTGTACCTTGTACTGGTTATAGGCACAGCACAGAAATGGGGTTTAGCATCTGTAATTGTTAGTCTTGCTCATACTCCCCGTCACGTGTTCCTCATTCTTCGTCCTGGTTGAAAGTGTGACCAATGTTCTGGTGTCCTCCTATGTAACTTGCAGACATGAACAGTTGGTTTATCTAATGGTTCACCAGCTTCCGTTTCGACTACCAGAGTATGCATTTGGAAAATGGTTTGTTGATGAGACCTGTCTAGTCAGTGTTTTTTTTTTCGTGATTAAATTTGTTAGTTCAGTTTGAATCTGTAATAGTTCGTCTGCGATCGCTGTGAAAGGAAATTAGTGACTTGTCATATCAGAGACAAGAACGTTGCCAAATTACAATTCTCTCAGAGGAATCTGAGCGCTCTCGTGAAGTTTTTACCCATTCCAACTTTTAATAAGTTTCTTGAGGTTCAGTAATTAGGTAATCGAAATTCTGAAGTAGTAATATGCCTGCATTCTAGTCTGTTCTGCAATTGGCAAAAGCCATGTGGCCGAGGGCGGGGTCTATAACGCATTCTGCAATGAGTGGTTTGTTTTCACAGATGACTATATCTGCCTTTATTATTTCTCAAGAAGAGAGGTTAAAAAAAAAAGGGTCCTTATAGCCTGCTTGTTGCATGCGTGGGCTGCGTGGACCTTATTTTTGTTTTGCACTAAAGGGAGGGCAGGGGTACTTCGGAAATATTGAAAAGATGGATAGTCTGTTGGTTGCAAGAGCGGGTTAGTGAGAAGCGAAAAAATAATAGTGATATCTCAGTCATACGTGGATCAGAACTAGAAAAATTATGTTATATCAAACGCTCCAAATGGATCAGAGAGAGAGAGAGAGAGAGAGAGAGAGAGAGTAGTAGTGAACGTAAGGGTTTTACTTGAGCAGAGAGGAGGTAGTGAACATAGTGATTTTGCTCGTCGGGCTCAACCGAGAATGATGAGGGCTTGAAATATTACGTGGTTGCAAGAATTAGTTATGTTCTGTGACAAATGATTGCAATTATCATCAGTCTTTGGCAGGTTTTTGGCTGCGGTATTTTTTTCGTTCACTAATAATTGCTAATGCAAATACAGATTTGAGAAATAAAAGAAAAATAAAAAGATATTGTCTGCAACCATCTTTGTGGCAAGAAGTTGCAACCTCCATCTCCCATGGAACAGTTGATAGCCACTAAATCTTTGGTTGGTCTCCTTTGGTGTATGTATGATGCCGCATAACCCTTGTTGGATTTCTACTGAACAGAGTGATGAGTCAAAAAGCTAATGATGAACAGCTCCAATATTTGGCCTATGAAGCCAGAATAAAATCTGCAACTACGTAAGCAGCTACATCAACAGGACATGCCCATCTTGTTAGATTTATTCGGTACCAACTCAAACCATTCCAAGACTGGCATATTACCGTGGGTTAGAACTTGCAATCTCAGACAAGTTTTAAAGGTAAACCACCAGAAATCACCAAGTTTCCAAGCACTTGAATCCACGCCTACCAAACAGTGACAACAGGCGACGCCACAATTTGGCTCCTTACAATGTGCTTTGGATGAGCTTCAATCCAAGTAAGTGAACCAAAAGTAATACCTAAATTCTTGTCACCTGTGTAGTGTTTAGTCAGGTTATACCTCTGTTGCTCATACTTCTTCCCAAACACCAGTTTCTCTGGCGACACTGTGACCACAGAACCCTTTGGTGCTACCACAATAGTCTTGTAAGTTGCTGCGCCATCTCCAACATTGGTGACGATCCTATGAATTGTCTGAACCGTTATCCCCGTCGTGTTTTCACTTTACAAGGCTATGAATAATGGGTAGTTCAGATCAGAAGACGGGCTCGAGCAAATGTGTTCAGTTCTCGTAATGGTTAGGATTTGTTCACGTGTGAAGTTCATGGAGCAGAGGAGATTCACGTAGTCTTGTGCGGTAGCATCGTAGATAAGAGCTGGATCAAGAGCTTGGTTAGGATCAACGTGACCCGCGTCCATGGCTAAAGGATTTGCAACTTCGAAGCCCAGGCCGATGTCGCGGATATAGTTCTGGGTGTCGTCCAAAGGATTCGCTGTAGTCATCATGGCCGACCGGACGGCTGCAGGACTCCATTCAGGATGCGCGCCTTTTAAGAGTGCGGCAATGCCAGAAGCATGAGAACAAGCCATGGATGTCCCCAACACGGCATTGAAGTCGCTTGACACGGCTATACTCGTGCCAATGGCGGCTACAGGGCGGTTCAGGATCCAAGCCACTAAAACTAACGTCCCCGGTGCCATTACATCCGGCTTCAAGATGCCAGAATAGCTCGGTGCACGGCCTTGTGACGTGTAAGAAGCAACGGCAGGTGCAGGTTTTGTGCCGACGACCGTCTGTTGGAACCTGACGCTAGCTGTCGGTTTGGCATGCCTTTCGACGTAACTGATCACAGCTAGCGCATCCTTCAGGCTAATCACAACCCCGGGGTAGTATAAAGTATAGAACAGAAATTCAGGGCTTTCGGAGACAAAGATGGCCGCGGCGACTTTTGATGACGCGACTGCGTATACTTGTGCAGAGAATGGCGACCCAGAGTTGTCATTGCATATGATGATACCGTAAGGGGCAGTTGACAATAACTCAGGTGAACTGCAAGCAGATATTGTTTTGTTATAGATGAGAGGCAAGTCATCAACCAAGGCTCTTGCAGGGAACATAGTCCATCCAGGTATGGCTCAACCGTTCCCCAGCGTCAATGTCCCACCAAAGCTACGGTCGATGGAGCCTGCTGCAACCGTCAGGGCCCATAGGACTCCGTTGAGCAAAGTACCGAAATCTGGGCCATCATTTCCTGCCGAAGAAGAAACAAGGACACCATTCTCCATTGCTCCAAAGGAAGCTATGGCAATAGGATCGGCATACAAAGGCGCCTTATTGAAACCCAACGAAATGAATATGATATCAACACCGTCGGCTACAGCCTGGTCCATACCAGCAACGACATCAGAGGCATATGTTCTGTCGAAACCCCACGAGACCTTATACATGGCCACCCTAGCACGCTGCGCAACTCCTCTCGCAGTTCCCGTGGCATAACCGAAGAACAATGCCCCTTTGACGTAGTTTCCGGCTGCGGTAGACGAAGTGTGCGTTCCGTAGCCCTCAGTGTCCCTAGTGGAGTTCATGATTTTGATGGCAACATCAGGATTTGAAGCTATTCCTTTGTTAAAATACCTAGCTCCAATCAACTTTAAGTTGCATAATGAAGAATTGAACTCTTGGCCTACCTCGCATGTCCCTTTCCACCTTGAGGGGATTTTGGTCATTCCATCGTCCTTGAAGCTTGCGCTCTCTGGCCACACCCCGCAGTCTATAACACCAATGATTACATCTGTGCCATAATCTGAAGCAGGCCATAGCCCGGTCAGTGGATTGAGGTGCAGAAAGTCAGTAGTGTGCGTGGTGTCTATCATAGCAATCCTGTCACTATAAGCTGAGACAAATCCTGGAGAGCTTCTCAGTCTCTCCACTTCATCCCCAGACAACACTGCACTGAAGCCGTGGACTGCGTTATCATAAACGTGGAGAAGAGTTGGAGCAGATTGGTTGCTCGCAGATTTTAAGGAATCGACGGTGGTGGAATACCAATCATGGTGGCTAGTAAAAACCTTTGGCATGAGGGATTTGACAATGTGGACAATGTAAGTAGACCTGCGAGTTTCTGCCGAAGCTGAGGTACCATGAAGAGCTGAAAGAAACCAAGTAAACAACAACAGAGGAGGAACCACATTAAGCAGTCCCATTGCTAAGACAGTTCTGGTCTGTGAGTTCAATGGAATTATATTCATGATGGCCTCCGCGGCTCCTGATTATTCACTTTTGGTTGTTAGCAAATGGCCAGTTTCTAACATAGCCCGTTTATAGTAGATCCTGTGTCTCTTTAAATTAAGGGTATAGAAGGATATCTAAGGACTCAAATGACAAGATATTTTGATGTGTGAAGGCTAATAGCTACACATGTTATCCAAGATTTTGATACTGAGGCTGATATACTAATTTTCCTTTCTTTTCTGTTTCGATTTTATATTTATTTCGAATGTCCCCATAACTGGCTTCTCAACAAAATAAGTACACCAAGTAAAGAATGCGTGTGCAATCAAAAGCATTCAAGTACATGGAAGAAGTAGCTGATTTGCTTTAAGTATCTAAACTCTTTTACAAGAAAGTGCAACCTCAGCATGCACCTAAAGAGAGTATAACATGCAAAAATAGTTACTTAAAGGAGTCAAGTAAACAATAGAAGAAAGAACAAGCAGAACGCTAATATATACATATAAGAAACCCATCAATGTCATTAATACAATACAATTCCATTGTCTAAGGTACAAGTTTCGATAACTTACAACAACACCAAACTCATGAGCTTTGTATCAAGTCGTAAACACGAACTCCTAATATAATGACCTGGTGAGGTCACTAAGAATGAAAGATGTCATATTCCTCCAAAAAACCATAAAGAATAGGGGGAAACACGAGAAAAAAAAAATCAATAGGCGTATAGAGAACAAAAAGACCTCTTCTTTTTGCTTTCACAAACTAATGTAGCTGGGAGGTGATGAGGGTAAAAGCAGAAACCAAAAAAAAGGAAGTTCCTGCAACGTCATCCTATCCCAAGACTAAAAAACCTATATGTTACCTTGTTCTGTGATAATTACAAAGAGACAGCAATGAAACTGGTGCAGCAGCCCTCTGTCTACAATAAATAATCCTGCTGAAGCTGAAGGCTGAAGCTAAAAGATGTTCAAACATGTAGAATGACCATATATTAGGGAAATTGAGAACCTGGCAAAAAAGAGTATCAAAGAAGGAAATTTCAGTGGATTTATCTCGTTCAGGGGGAAAAGGAGAGTGTAACAAACAACACATAAATGTGAATGTGTGTAAAAATGTGGGAAATATATGAGGTACTTCCAGAGACAGGTTAAGCGAATCTAGGAAGATATTTATCAATCATGCAGTTGTTAGTTGTTACATCTTGCTATTAACTAGTCGTACTTCAACTATGAGATTGTTCTTTCTAGCTAGAATATCTATCAAGATTTTGACATTTTACCAGTGTGTCTAATCACTTCTTTCCCATATGAAGCAATTTTAATTGTCCTCCGACCCCCCAACTAGTTTGGGAAAAAGGCATAGATAATGATGATGAAGCATTTATTTGTCTTTGTTAGAGATGAAAACATGTAAGGCAGTTTTTTCTCCATAACTTAGGACATCTCCCTTTGTTCTAGTCTAAGCAGATCGTATTGCGACTAATAGTCTCATCACGTCTCGTTTAACAACTCCAATTAACATCATCAATACCTTTTAACTGACACAGAGAGACAGCATGCATCCCTTTTAAGAACTTAACTTAAGAGCGCCTTTGTCCCAACTTCTGAGACGGACAAAAGGAGCTACAAGGAAACACAAGATCACGAATAGAACCTAGAAACAAACTAAAAAAATGGAAGTTAAGATTAAGGTAGGTTTTAAGACATGAGAAATCAAATCACTGTTCCCTTCATAGTGTGGAGTCCTTCTCATTAACCGAAGCCTTTCTCGAAATAATTGAACCACTTTTCATAAATTAATACATCAGAACCTACTTACAGTTCTCCTACTCCAACTAGTTCTTGTGATGACTTTTGCATTCAAGTGCTACGCAAGAATCATGATATAATGGGGCCAAGCAATGCCACCAAGAAATCAACCAATGTCTTCATCATTATTTTGGCCCAATATAATAACTTGCGTCTACTTGAGATGTTCAAAAAGGATAACTAAAGAAAGTATCTTCAAGAGCAAAGAACTTTACAGAAAAAAAAGTTCTGCTGAAAGCATGTTGAGGCCAAACATTAGTAAGTTGTATACGAAACGTCTTGGAATTTTAACTCTCTGTGGGAAAGGACTTGCCAAGAATAAAGGTGAAGCAACAAGACTACTCCAGAGAGAAAACTGCAATAAGCTAAGCTAAGGAGCTATCCAGCAGAGAATCGGCCGAGAAAGATGAAGCCATTAAAATTTTCCAGATAGAACAGCTGTAATAAGTTAACTAAGAGATATCCAGAAATTCTTCTTCTTGATGTACAAAATTCTGAGTTAAAGTTCTTATATAACTCCAAAATCACACCACTGAATGAGGTAATACTGTAAATTTTCACAAGTATATATACGTATAAGAGAAGAAGAATACAAAATGATATTGGTACCAGTTCGCAAGTGTTTACTATTGACCATGTGAGAAAATACAGCTCAGAAGCAATGCAGCAGCAATAGCGACTACTTTCCTGCTTTTGGAAGCTCAGATCCACGGCAAGGACTTATGCATGTTCAAGGGCATGATAAAGTTTTGAAACTCGTCGTCGAAGTAATGGTTCTAATCGGAAAGAAGGGACGCCACTTTGCCATCTTTTTGCTTCATACATTTCATTCCATGCTTGTACTATCTCATCAATATTGAATCCTAACCCTAAAACCATAATAAATAGTTAGAAACACTATCAAGCTACAAAAGTTCCTCCACCAGCAAAGGAAAAGCAAAATTAAATGAAAAGGAAAATTCAATTAAATACTTCCTATGTACCTTCCAATGCCGTATCGTTGGAATAATGATTCTTTATCATAACAGCTATATCTGTTGCAGAAGCTCCAGCAAGTTCAAACTTTTCAACTGAGACCTCCAAACATTCTTGCCAGACTGGAAGTCCTAATTTGTACTCCATAATTGATCTTTCATAAAGCATGGTACCCCACAAAAGGTATATCTGAGACCTCATATTTGCAGCCTGCTCTGCAACTTCATCTGCAGATATATCTTCAATTACCCCATCCAGATCCATTTTCTGCAGCACAGTTTTAACCTTACTTGGCCTAGAGAGATAGTTCAGACGCTGCCCCTCTGCTTCCTCCCACATCTGCATACCCTTTTCCATATTATCCTCAGCGCTGTTATAAAGCTGGATAACCTCCGTAGAAGGCCATGTTTCGAAATCAACATTATTGCTGACTGCATAATACCAAGAGAGTTTTGCCTGCTCGAACTGCTGTTGCCCTAGAGCTAGAACGCCTTCATAAAAATCCGGTTTAATCTTCAGAGCTTCCTCATAGCTACCTCCTGCTTTTAAAAACTCCTTTTGTGCCCAATCATAGGAAATTTTGACCTGTGCAAGCACGGATTCTTTGGAAGCATCTTCCGTAAAGTAAACCCTCTTGCGCGCACTTGACATGTGAACATTGCCCCAATTGAACAAGGCCAAAGCTGCCATTTCCTGGAACTTATCTGCCGCTGTGTTGAAAAGGTCTTGCGCTTCTTCGCTTGTTGCAGTCTCCTCCATAGCCTCGGAGTAGAGCTTCATCCAATCTCATGGATATCCAGATATGCATCAGAATTAAACCCAACATAGTTCTTGAATAGCTGAGCGAACTGTATGATCCAATCATCAACGACTGATGCCCTTGTCTCAGTTTCTTTACCTTTTTGTATATTTCCATTCTCATTAACGCCGTTTTCTACAATGATGTTTGCCTCATCCTCTCCTTTGAACATCTCGTAAAATGGGTCTTGATCTGGATTAACTTCTACTACATACAGCCTGACGGAATTATGTAGACTGCCAGATGCCTCAGCCCATCTAAGTTCTTCGTTAGTGGTGATTGTCACCAGATCACCTTCTTGGTCCCTGTATTTGACAAGAACAGCTTTTGAGCTAGGAAATCGATCGTGTATTATTTCCCTCAGTTGGAAAATACTACAATCAATAGGAACCTCAGCCAATCTTATATCTTCCCCAAAAACCAATTTCACCGTCCTTTTAGGCTCTTCTTGTACAACACTACTTCTTTTCTCCTCCACAACCAATTTATCTTCCGCTTTCTTCTCCTCAGTTTTGTTCTCGTCCTTTTTCTCTTCGATTTGTTGCTCGTCCTTCTTTTCAGCAATTTTATCCTCGACCTTCTTTTCCTCAGTTTTGTCTTTAACTTTCTCAGCTTTGCTACTCTTCTTCTTTTCTCCTCGATTTGTTGCTCGTCCTCCTTTTCAGCAAATTTATCCTCGACCTTCTTTTCCTCAGTTTTGTCTTTAACTTTCTCAGTTTTGCTACTCTTCTTCTTTCTTGGCTTCTCCTTGAGTAGCTCAATTGGAGGTTTGACATAATCAGGGACCGGAACCAAATCGACCTCTACGTCTTTCGCCTTGATGCCCTTTTTTTCAATTGTGGTTCTCACTCTATCTGCTATCTCAGTTGCCATGAGATTATTTGGCTCCATCTTCAATACAGTACTAACATCCCTCAATGCTAAATCCAGCCTGTTCAAAGCCTCGTAACACCTAGCTCTCTTCAAGAGTGCTTTACTATACTTGGGTGTGACTTCAAGAGCTAAATTGCACTCGTGGATCGCCCTTGGATACTCACTCAGACCCATCTGCATATAGCATGCAGCCATATTACTCCGAAGATAGGATACATCTATGTGGCTTCTAGGAAGAAACTTTAGAGCTTTCTCATACTTCAGCATTGCTCCTTCATGATCCCTCTTTTGAAACAACTTATTCCCATCCTCCTTTAATTCCCGCGACATAGAAATAAATACGGCCATGTCCTTATCGTAGGCTTTCGGACTATTTTCAGCAATTTTACTATGTTTCACATTTGAATCGCCCGATTTTGATCCTATCTGCTTCTTCTTATTCTTCCCAGTTTGCTTCCCCATCGGGAGCACGAAAAATGTCAACCTTACCTCAAATCAAATACCTCAATATCAGAATTAAATCAAAATTGATAAACACAAATGGAAAATTTTTGAATAACCAAGCCCTTATACCCCCAAAACAAATTAACCATAGACCTCCAAGGAGATACTTCAAACACTTAGTTTTCTCCTATTCTAGCATCAAATCAATCACACATGCAGAGAATCTAAAATATTTCCCAAAGCCAGCTCTTACACACAACAATCCTTTCAAACCCAGATGCCAATTTTACATAAAGACTTCAATTGGGTGTCAAATATTAAAAAAATAACTCATAAACCCCAAGCTTTGAGCCAGAATCTCAAACGGTTGTCTTCAAAACTAACTGAAACTCAGAATTGCAAACAAACCCGAGGATTAAGTCTGCTCCCCAAATCAGGCTTTGATGCAGCTAATTCAAGACAAAGAACATTAATAATCCTTTAATTCAGCTACAAACAGATTACTTCATCTTCTTCTTCTCCTCCTTTTGGCTGTAATTTAATCAAAGAATTTTGGAGACGAAACTTACCTGGGAAGGAAGCTCCTGCTTTTTCTTGTAAAACCTTCAATTTCGAGGGGTTCTGGGAAAAGCAAGAGGGGATATAAGAGGAAGGTGGGTTGTTAATTGAATGGCTGCATATTTTTAAATGCATAAATGGGGTTGTTCTTTCTCTTTATTGCGTTGCACCAAAGAGTTTTACACCTTAACGTAAAGCCACGTTGAGAAAGATATAATCTCAACTCTGCTCTTTTCTGGGTGTCTCTGTAAATCTTACCAAACTTGAAGTGGGGCCCGCATTCCCGTGATTTCCAACATTGTTGGCGACAGATTATTTGGATTTCTCAACGGCAAACGGCTTTCCGGTTTGACTATTTCCAGGTTTTTTTTTACTATTTTCCGTTGTTGTCTTTTTGTCTGGACCAAGGGGTATTAATTCCTTGCAAGACTTGTAACTCGGGTGCAACTTCTAAGTTTTTAGCATTTCTGAAAAATCTAGAAGCAAAAATGAAAAGAGAAGCAAAACAACGTGAGGAAAACATTTGTTAAAATACATAAGACAAGTGAAAAACAAAAACAAAAACTAGATTGGTCTCCACTTTCAGCCGTTAGATCATCACAGTCGATCTAATCTTAAAAGTGAGGCTCATATACATCTTTCTCTGCATATCCCCGAATAAAAAATTAATGATAATTTTCAAGCAACTATAAAATTGCATTGAGACATAAGAAAAACATACGTCATGGCTTAGCGTTTTAAGTCCACCTTCCCGAGCGGATCAAAGGCGGGAGGCGACTCGACATCTGACCTAGAAAATTCGCAAAAAGTTTATTTCTTGATTCGATAATAAAAACACACTTCCAAAGATCGCAGACCTTTGCGTGACTAAAATTTACTTAAACATGTTGTGTTTTTTGCTTTGAAGTTTCTCAAATAACAGTTACCCTCCATCAGTACCCAAAATAGGAAATGAAAGGAAGGGTCTAACGTTACTTTGCTGATAAGAAAAAGGAGTGTAAGTAGCAAATAAGCAATGCAGAGCGGCAGACAGGCTGGAAAGAAGGCTGTCACGTAGACAGCCCGGACACTTCCCTTTATCATTTTTTTTAATTTCATGTTATGTTCGTTGGCGAAAATATAATAATTGGTGAAGCCCACCCCTCAAGAGTGGTGGCCAAGGCTTTTATCTTTTGAGGGCCAAACAAATATATATTGCAGAATTTGTATGCCACTGAATGTGTGTGTGCACATGATCCCTAAGCCTTGATCGAGCATGTGAATAAAGCAACGAAGCCTAGTAGGACCCCAGCCGAGACTTGAGAAAGCAGTTTGTGTCAGTTACAGGGCAACTGCACATGTGACAACTTGGCCTGTTTCACGGAGTTTTTTTTTTTTTCAATTTTGAAAATTAAAAAAAATAAATGCTTTCGGTAACTATTTTTTTTTCTTCTTCAGTTTAAAAAATCAGTTTTTAAACTGAAGAAGAAAAAAAACTCCAAAAAAGGAGTTTTTTTTTTCTTTCAGACCACCACCACCCTCCCACCTCCGGCGACCACCGCCTGCCACTGCCTGCGGTTGGTGATCACCGCCGGCAGCCACCGCCTTTGACTGCCGACGGCAACGTCAAGCGACCACTGCTGGCGGCTGCCGACGGCCACCTCCTGTGACCACCTATCGTGGCTGCCAGCGGCAACCTCCGGCGACCACAGCCGGCCGCAACTTCCGGCAACCACCGCCGGCGACTGCCGTCGGCGCTTACCGGCCGCCACCACGCCCCACCACCGCAAACCACCACAAAATAAAAACTGGGTTATCAAACACTCACTTATTTTTGTAAAAAAAATAATAATTAAATTGCTCTTTAGTTTTTTTTTTTTTTTAAAACTGAAAACCAAAACTGAAAGTTTTGTCAAACAGAGCCTTGGTAAGAGATTGGCCTTCTCCAGAAAGATTGTGTTCCACACACTACAGGTGTCAGCTTGATAGAGGTGTCAAAGGGCCGGGCTTGGGCCGGCCCAGCCCGGGCCCAGAGGGCCAAAAAGGGTCAGGCCATTTAGGGCTTCGGGCCTGACTCAAATCTAGGAAATGGAGGCCCTATCCAGGCCCAAGCCCTAGGCCCTAACTTTAGGGCCAGGCCTAGGGCCGGCCCAGGCCCTTTTTTTAAAATTTTCTTTTTGTGCCACCAAAATATTAATTCACGAAATAAATAAAATTGATAGGCCCTAAATCATTCAATATCTCTCTCGTGGCTAATGAAGTGCCTTAGAACTCTACTTTTACTTTATTTGAGAATATTGATTTGCAACAAAGAGTAATTTTGTTAGTAAAAAGACAATCTTTTCACAGGAAAAAAATATAACTTTTAGTCATGAAGGTTTTTTGTTTTCTAAACTCAACAATGGATACCTAAAAACTTTTTTCTAATGATATCTCTAAAAAATTTCACTCAAATATACATCTAGCTTTGCATTTTCATAGTATTAAGTATCTCATTAGAAGCATGCATGCTTTCTAGAGTTATGTTCCCAATTTTCATTGCCTAATTGTGTTGTTTCTAGTTTCTAGATAAACAAACATATATTTTATCTTCATAATTACATGAAACTAATACAGAGGAGCCTTGCAAGTAAAAGTTGATAAAGAAGTAAAAACCATCACTATGAGCTGAAAAAAATGTGCATGTCCAAAACGTTAAATAAAAAGAGAAAAATATGAGGTAGAGAGAGAATGAGGTGCGAGAAAAAAGGGGAAATAAAAAAAATGTAAGTAACACAAAATGATTTAGGGCCAGATTTAGGGTCAAAGGACTGGGCCAGAATAGGGCCGAAAAGAGGGCCAGATTTAGGGCCAAAGGGTCGGGCCAGAATAGGGCCGAAAAGAGAGCCAGAACCGGGCTGAGGGCCGGGCCTAACCTAGGCCTTTTTAGGGCCTGGTTTGGCCGGGCCAAATTTGGAAAATATTAGGCCTGGCCCTTGATGGCACAAGGAAAACCGTGTGTGGTACTCGACTTGCTGCTCGCAAGAAGAGCCCGCCAACCAATCCCAACAATTTAAAGTAAACAGTGCATCAACATCGCATAAAACAGTGCACAAAGAGTAAATTTCAACATGAGGGCAAAACGGTCACAAATATCTTCATTACTTCAATAGCATCATTACAACTTACAAAAGGCTTTGTTTGCATCCACAGTGTGCAATCTAGCTAGACGGCAAGCTAAAACAAAGCAAGGGACTCTCGGGTATGGGTGTGCATGACTCCCATATAGTACCATTAGGAGGATTTTCCTAAGTGATAGTAGTAGACGTCACTATGTGCGATGAGTCATAGTGCCCCTTTTTAAAGAAATACAACTCGAAATGACTTGAAATTTTACAGGGAAACTTAAATATATACAAGGGTGATCTCCACCAAAATTGAGCAAAAACGCACGCCTGGATCTTCAGATCTTCACTGATGGCTTTTGGCGTGCGCAGGCACTGCAGTTGGGCGCGCGGGCGCTGTGCTTGACCGGCGCATGGGCTTGTGAGGGCGCATGGGCACATGTTGGAAGGGCGCGGGGGCGCTGAGCTGGTTGGGCGCGGGGGCGCTATGCTGGATGGGCGCAGGGGTGCGGTGCTAGGCGGGTGCAAGGGGCAGCCCGTGACATTCTCCCCCACTAGAGCTATTGATGCCCTCGTCAACTTCTGCATGTGGTAGGCTTCAATCTTGTCGGCATAGGCTGATAAGTCTGCTGCTCGTTCCCAAGTGTTCTCTTCATCTATCTGTCCCTGCCACTTGACTAGGTACTCTTGATGGCACTTGCGGGAAGCTGTAATCACTCTATCATTCAAAATAGCTTCGGCAACTCACTTTCCTGCCGCTTTGGGTTTGAGTCCTTGTCTCCTGATTTGGCCCCGGGAGGGGTCGGCTGTGTCTTCATAGAAAGGCTTCAACATGCTAACATGAAAGACAGGATAGAGCTGGAGGCACCACCAATGAGGCGGATCAACTTTGTAAGCCATCTTGCCTATCTTCTTCACTATAGTCAGGGGTCCCTCATATTTCTGCAAAAGACGAGAGTCTCTTCCCCTTAGAAATTTGCGATCTTGTGGTAGTAGCTTAACCATAACTTTGTCGCCCACGTTAAACTCTTGAGATCTCCTGTTCTTGTCAGCGTGTTTCTTCATTCTTCTGGCTGCCTTCTCAAGGTAGGAGTGAGCTAGATCTATATTCTGCCTCCATTCTTTGCTGAAGCTTATGGCCCTTGGAGATTTTCCTGCATTGGGGACATTTACCGTGTGGGGTAGTAACGGTTGTTGTCCATTCACAATCTCAAAAGCACTATTCCCTGTCGAAGAGCTTTTGCGTGAGTTGAAACACAGCTGGGCAACATCTAGTAGCTTGACCCAATTTTTCTCTTTTGCACTGACAAAATGGCGGAGGTACTCTTCTAACATGGAATTGAACCGCTCCGTCTGGGCGTCTGATTCTGGATGATAACTTGAACTCATCGAAAGTTGGGATCCGAATAACTTAAAGAGTTCAGTCCAAAAGTTTCCAGTGAAGCGGGAGTCCCGATCGCTGACAATGTCTTGAGGCATGCCCCAATACTTCACCACATACTTAAAGAAAAGTTGCGCTGTGTCTTCGGCCAAGCAATACTTGGGTGTTGCGATAAAGCTTGCATACTTGCTAAACCGATCAACGACAACAAGAATTGTGCCTAAGTCTTCAACCTTCGGCAGACCAGTGATGAAATCCAATGACACACTCTCCCACGGTCTCTTGGGGACCGACAGTGGTTGTAGTAACCCTGCTTTCGCTCCACCTTGTCCTGCTGACAAGTAAGGCATGTCTTCACATACTTTTGCACTTCATCTCCCATCTGAGGCCAGTAGTAACCTTGTTGAAGGAGAGCTAATGTTCTTTCTCCTCCGGCATGGCCTGCCCAAAGAATGTCATGACATTCTCGAAAAATTAATGTTCGTCTCAGATCATCGACTCGGAGAACGTATACCCGTCTTCCTTTGGTCATCAGCAAAAACTGTCGAGTTTTACCGCTCTCGATCAGTTTCAACAGTTGTTGGGCAACCGAGTCCCTGGTAAGGGCCATCCTGATCTTCTTTCCGATGTTGATGGCAACTCGGCTGTCTGCTCTAACAATAGCATTCATGGCCATCAATGCTACTTGATCTAGTTCAGCTTTCCTGCTGAGGGCGTCGGCTACGCTGTTGGTCGAGCCTGCCCTATACTCGAGCATGAAGTTGAATTCTGCCAAAAGTTCCTGCCACCTGGCCTGTTTCGAGGAGAGCTTGGATTGACTTAAGAAGTGGCTCACTGCAGTGTTTTCTGTCTGCACTATGAAGCTAGAACCAAGCAGGTAGTGCCTCCAAACTTTGAGACAGTGCACTACCGCGAACAACTCTTTCTCATGAGTGGTGTAGCGACGTTCTGCTTCGTTGAGCTTTCTGCTCTCATATGCCACCGGGTGGCATTCCTGCATTAGAACCCCTCCTAGTGCAAAGTCAGAAGCATCTGTATGAACTTCAAAGGACTTCGACACATCGGGGATAGCAAGTACCGGATCTTCAGACATAGCGCGCTTCATCGTCGAGAAGGCCGATTGACACTCCTTGGACCATTCCCAAACTTTTCTCTTCTTCAGAAGTTCGGTTAGGGGATGGGCCATTCTCGAATAATCTCGGACAAACTTCCTATAATAGTTGGTCAATCCAAGGAAAGATCTCAGTTCTGAAACATTAGTTGGCGGTTGCCACTCCTGTATCACTTGAACTTTAGCTGAGTCCATCCTTATCTGACCCTGTTCTATCACATGGCCCAAGAATTTAATCTTGGTTTGGGCAAAAGTGCATTTCGACAGCTTCACATATAGCTCGTGCTCCCTCAGTCAGGTAAGCACCTTCCTCAAGTGCTTCAGATGCTCGTCCAAGCTGGAACTGTAGATCACAATATCATCGAGATACACCACTACAAAATCGTCAATATAGTCCCGCAAAACCTGATTCATCAAGGTGCAAAATGTGGCCGGGGCGTTGGTCAAGCGAACGGCATGACCAAGAACTCATACGCACTGTATCTGGTGACACAATTGTCTTCGCCTCGTCACCTTCGACCATTCGGACTTGCCAATACCCAGACTTCAAGTCCAACTTGGTAAACACTCTCGCCCTACTAAGCTGATCAAAACAATCGGTGACTAAAGGAATAGGATACTTGTTCCGAATAGTCACCTTATTTAGCGCCCTGTAGTCCACACACATCCGCAAGGAACCGTCTTGTTTCTTCTGGAAGAGGACTGGTGCACCGTAAGGTGACTTCGCTGGAATGATCAAACCCGCGTCTAGCAACTCCGTCAATTATTTTCTGAGTTCAGCAAGTTCAGGTTGTGACATTCGATACGGAGCTCGGGCGGGTGGCTTCGTGCCTGGCACGAGCTCGATCTTATGGTCAATTGCCCTTCTAGGTGGCAATTTCTTCGGCAATTCATCAGGCATCACATCTTCAAAGTTGTTTAATATCACTTTAACTTCTTTGGGTAATGGTCCCGATACTTCTTCGATCTCGTCCCACCGTAGCATGGCAAGATAGGTTGTTTCGTCCCGTTTTAATCCCTTTTTCAACTGAAGGGCTGAGATAGAACGCTCTCCCGCCTAGGAGATATAGTGGGGATGACACACGGTTTACTCCCAAGCATGGCCAGAGAGTTGGTGCATGGCATCACTGTAGTCTTCGTATCACGCAGAAACTCTAACCCAAGGATCAGCTTAAAGTCGTCCATGATGACTACTGAAAAGTTGGTCCTTCCTTCGTATGGGCCAATCTTGATCAAAACAGATCTCGCTATCCCCGCTACTGGCTGTGCGGCAGAGTTGATAGCCTTCACCCGTCCGCACCTTTTTTCTAGAGTTAGACCCAGTCTTTCAAATTCGGTGCTAGAAATGTAATTATGGGTAGCTCATGTGTCCACCATGGCCCTGATGGCCTTCCCGTTAACCTTGATGTCCACATACATCAAGCCTTTCCCTGGTACATCGCCCTTTTTCTTTGGCGGCATGTCTTTAGGCTCTTCCCCAGTCAAGCTCTTTTCGGGGTTCCCAACCTGCGTTGTCACCGCATTACACCACTGAGGAAAGGCCCCGACGACATCTTCCTCTTCATAATCTTGTGTGTCTGTTTGCTCATCTTTTGGTGGATGCCTTGGTCGAATGCCAGATAGTTCCCCATGTTGCACCTGCCCAATGTTGTCAAAGAAGGCATTCATCATCTGTCGCTGCAGACAGTTAGCGATCACGTGCGGTCCTTGGCATAAGAAGCAACCCCTGAAAGGAGGTTTCCTCACTTCTCCGCTGGTGCTAGTGTCAGGCTTGGCTTTGAACCCAACTCCACTCTTCTGTTGGGTAGAAGAGTTTGACGCCCAACTGCTCTTACTGCCCCAACTTTGGTTTGGCACTGGACCCCCTGGCTTCTTGCCACCAATACCTCTGCTTGGATTTCCTCTCTGAGGGGGTCTCTGTGGCTCGGAGTTGTAATCTGAAAGGCTCTTGGCAGCGATGATGGCTTCATTAAGGTTGTTCACCCGACGTCTATTAAGCTCGGTGCGAGCCCGTGGTTTTAACCCTTCCATGAAGAAGAAGAGTCTGTCGACTGCGAACATGTCACTGATGTCCAACATCAAGGTAGAAAATGCCTGGCAATACTCCCGGACCGATCCGGTGTGCTTGCATTCCAGCAACGCTTTCCTCGCGTTGAATGCGGTGTTTTCTGGGAAAAACTGACTCTTTAGCTCTCGTTTGAGTATCTCCCATGTGTTTATGACGCAAGACCCATCTTCGATCTCTGCGTACTTCTTCCGCCACCATAACTTGGCATCTCCAACCAAGTACATGGCAGCCATCGACACCTTTGTCGCTTCCGAGTCTACTCTGATGGCTCGAAAGTATTATTCTATATCGAAAAGGAAATTTTCTAATTCCTTGGTGTCACAGGCTCCCCCGTAACTCTTGGGCTCTGGCACTCGGGGCCTCGATAAGTGCTCCGCACCCCCTGCGGGTGTGTTAACCATTGCACGACTAAGAAGCTCCACTCAATCCTGGAGTTCTTGAAATTTAGACTCCCAGTCTATACCTTCACTGTGCCGTGCATGGTGTTCCACTCGATCTTGAAGCTCCTGAAACTTGCCCTCCCATTCCATGCTCTCAGCATATCGGGTATTATCAGTAGCTTCAAGATTCACTTCCAACGCATCAAGGCGAAGGGAGAATTGCTTCAGGATGCCTGGAGCATCCTGGTCACTCTTGAACATGTCATGTATCTGTGCTTCCAAAGCATCGATTCTCTCTTTTGTGTTGGCCATAGTTTTTCTCAGCAAACTATCCCACAATATTTTCTTAGCCGAAGCCACGGTCCCTTGGGCAACCGCAGCTCTGATACCACCTGACACACGGTGGCCTTTGATGGCACAAGGAAACCGTGTGTGGCACTCGACTTGCCGCTCGCAAGAAGAGCCCGCCAACCAATCCCAACAATTTAAAGCAAACAGTGTATCAACATCGCATAAAACAGTGCACAAAGAGTAAATTTCAACACGAGGGCAAAACGGTCACAAATATCTTCATTACTTCAATAGCATCATTACAACTTACAAAAGGCTTTGTTTGCATCCACAGTGTGCAATCTAGCTAGACAGGCAAGCTAAAACAAAGCAAGGGACTCTCGGGTATGGGTGTGCATGACTCCCATATAGTACCATTAGGAGGATTTTCCTAAGTGACAGTAGTAGACGTCACTATGTGCGAGGAGTCATAGTGCCCCTTTTTAGAGAAATACAACTCAAAATGACTTGAAATTTTACAGGAAAACTTAAATATATACAAGGGTGATCTCCACCAAAATTGAGCAAAAACGCACGCCTGGATCTTCAGATCTTCACAGATGGCTTTTGGCATGCGCGGGCACTGCAGTTGGGCGCGCGGGCGCTGTGCTTGACCGGCGCATGGGCACGAAACTTGAAGAACTTGTGAGGGCGCATGGGCACATGTTGGAAGGGCACGGGGGTGCTGAGCTGGTTGGGCGCGGGGGCGCTATGCTGGATGGGCGCAGGGGTGCGATGCTAGGCGGGTGCAAGGGGCAGCCCGTGACACCTAGCCCTGGCCCAAGGCCCTACGCGTTAGGGCCAGCACTATTCACCTGGGCCCGGCCCTTTTGACATCTCTACAACTTGATGCTTGCTCAACTTACAAGCCACCTTCAACCTGTATTTTAAAACCTCATGGCAAATAGGTTACAATATTTTAGTTCATGTCTTCTATGAAGAAAGCAATTCAAAGTTGACTGGGACAAAGCTTAATCTATAAGCAAAGATAGCATATATAGGAGGAAACGAGATAGTGAAGTTATGTTTTTTTTTGAACTAGATAATGTACACAAACCTTAATATATAGGTGTTTTTGCTTTGAATGTTTTTTTTAAGTGCTTGGTTTAAGTAAGAGGTTGAGAATGTTCTTCATGCAGTATTCAGACCGAATACGTTCTACAAAATTGAACTAAGAGCGCTTTTTTAATCTGAGAAATGGTATTTTCTACGGCGAATGGGTGAGAAATAAATAAGAATCTGCAATTGGGAGGAAAACAACGCCAGAGACGGCTGCTAATACCCTGTAGGCTCAGGAGCAAAAGAAGCAATCTGTCTGAGGAGAGCCTTGCGTCTGATTAGCTAGTTAGTGAGGCAATATAGCCTACCAAGGTGATGAAATCACATATATTTTACTCGACCCCATATTTGGAATGTATGAATCATCAACGTTTGAAACCTATCTTAATGCCTGAAGGTGGATAAGATGGCCTTCACATGAGCATTATATTACCACCAACTTCTATAAAATACAAGATGTTTATCGAATAACAAGAAATGAATCTTCGTTTCAGTAATTCCAGTATGAAGATTCACGAATCAAGACCTAGTGATATAACTCAGGGTCAGACATTGATCAAGTGCTTGTTTTCAGTTTGGAGCTGTAATTCAATTTCCCTATTGTCTGCATATTGGTTGTTTTCATTAGCTATGTGCTATGCTTGTTGCTACCCGATGCTTGTTGCTACCCGAAACAAGGCCTTATTACCATGCAACTTGATAATAACTTTCCAAGGACCTGTAGTATTGCCTCAATAAGAAGCAAATTTTGATAAGAGTTACGGCCAAATATATTTATTGCCAAGGTATATACTTTAGCGATATTGTTAACATGTTTACAACACATAAGATAGCAAAACAACATTTTAATGAAACCAAGGCAAAGATAGTGGTGCAATTTGAGCTGGACAACCCATAAAAATACGGGACCATGGTAGATATGGACTCGAAATTTTGAGCCCATGAAAAATATGGGCCGAACATGGACCAAGTTCTTAAAGGTCCAACTAGCCTGTGAAATCCATCCTCCTAGTTTTTATATGATATAAATTCTAAATAATTTTGTGTGAATAAGGCGTATGTGCTTTTTTGCTTTGTATTTTGAATCATTTCACTATCCAAATGTAATTTACACCTTCAAAGCCTTAAACCTAGTAAAATATTTTTTTGTTCTTTCTCAGTTCTAGATCACCTCATATCTATATAGAGCTACCGACTGAAAGGATGTCCTCTGACTTATCTGTCTCTCGTTCTCTCTACATTATTTTATGTGCATCTCCTTCTTTCCAATTTCCTCTTTACACTGTAAACATTGTACCACATGCACGGACGAATACTATGTTAAGCTTTTCCAGTTCAGAGGCAAGTTGAAAAAATGAAGCATTAAGTTTACTTGAATTAGATTATCTATGTGGTGGTGGGCTGCGATACCAGTGGCGGGTGAATTAATGGTGGTGGTGGCTTTTTTGGAGGTAAATGGACATGAGGAAGATGAGGATGGGAAGAGAGAGTGCAGGTGGATCAATAGTGGTGGGTGGTCTGTGTGGTGGTGGCGTGTTCTCTGTTTATGAAGGCGGTGGGTCAACAGTTGATGGTGGGTTGTAATTACTGATTAGTGATGAGTTCTTTATATTTTTCTTCAGATCGTAGGCTTGGATGATAATTTATGCACTTAACATGGACAATATATGAGCAGCCCGTGTCCAACTTTTACCCGCAAAAATTCATTGGTTCGGCTTGAACAGATTTTATGTGCCCCATAGATGAACTAAGCAAGATGCGAGCAAAAGCTTTTTTTTTTGGAGTGGGCTGGGCCTCATCTTCCCTTTGGGCTCATCCAACCTTGTAGCCCTAGACTAAGCAAAGCAATCGCGCCCAACAATACATGAGTTTCATTGTAAATGATCCCACCAGTATGGCCTGTTGCTCCTCGATATCATACAAGGTCGCCACTGTACATCTTGTCCTTCTCTTGATTGTTGCATTTATGTCGGGACCAAAATGCGTGGGGAACCACTTGGTGCACCAACATGAGCGACGATTAAGAGACTCAAACCCAAGTGTTAAGCTTAAATCGAAATTTTGGGAACCGTTGAACCAACTCATTGTTGACATCCTTACCACCTAGCGCCTTGATCCAATGACCATATGCCACGTTACCACGTAGTCCAATATCAAGACGTGTCAATATTTGATTGATTAGATGACTTGGCGACCTAAAATCAACCACTCTTACTAGATCACTCCAGCTCCAGCGCCCCAAATCGAGATACGATTGTCTGTGACGCAGACCATAGGTCGTCAGCCTTCTTCAGAAAAGAATTAGGGCTTTAGATGCAAAGAACGAATACAAAGGAAGATGAAAGTAGTCGTCTTATTCATCCTGTTCTTGTCCATCAATCTGTTGAACGACGACGTATTGGCCGATCAGATCTTCCTAGCTCATCCAGGTACCCAAAATCACAACCCTCTCCCGCACAGACTTGAAGCTAAACATATTACTGCTCGTTCCGTTTGGTTATTTTTGTCTACTTTGAATTTTTGCGATCCCTAATGAAGAACTTGAATTTGTTATGTTGGCTTTTTAATCGTTCCTTTAGTTTGACTTGTCAAACAATACTTATATGATCAGTAATTACAATTTGTGTTCATCTGAATGTTTACAAGTTCAATTTCTATCCTACATGTTTGATATTCGGAAAAGTTCTAAGGTTCGGCAAAAAAAGTCAAAAGGTGATAAAATGATGAAACAGAGGGAGTAATTAGAGTAACCATTAAGAGTAGCCAGACTTTTTGTGAAATTTTAGAATTGCAAAATTTGAACTTGTAAATGTAGACTTTTCCTTATTGTTTTTTGCTCTTTTCATTTATTTGTGTTCGATTCAACTTTTAGATGTGTGAGCTATAACGATTCTTAAAGCTGCAAGGGAAGAAAGTTATGAAACAGACTCAGTATTTAGACATTCACGTAATTGCCAATGTAGCATTTGGAATTAGGTTACTGGTGTATGTTTTACGTCAGGCTTCCATTCTATTAGCAATATGAACTATGGCTTTTCTATATGGATGATCGGGTCCTTATATCAGGTGTTTATATAATCTTCTTTTTGGTGCATTAAAAAAAGCGTTGGAGGGACATAGTGGCGTCTTGTTAAAGCTTTGAGAGTGTTAACAACTGGTTCATGCGAGATCACTGGACTAAGGCCTGCCTCACCCAGCCTCAGTGAAGATGGCCCCAAGCCAAAATCTTTGATGAGGGGAACAAACCATCAACAACGCCGCTAAATTTTTTGGCAATAATCCCAGCTAACATCACTCTGGACTCATTTGTATCTCTTGGTCATCAATTTCGAGTGTGACTAAATTATGTTCCAACTCCAAAAAGTTAATTACGCTTTACTCCAACTATCACTTACCAATATTTATATCTATTGGTACTAAGCACTTACCAAAAGAAGGATCAAATGTCTGTTAAACATTGTACATTTGTTTACTTAAACCTTAATTTACTTCTTGGGAGGGGTCTTTTTTCTCATAATGCAAAATATTCATCTTGATATGAAGCAACTATATTTACTGTTAGACTGTTAGGAAAAGTCCCCAGATTTTAATGGTCAGTGTAACAATATACAAGGTTTATCTGGTCAGGAGATGATAAACTACTGGGTTGAATCCAAATGTAGGGGAAATGACAAGGTTCGAAAGTGATTGATGTTACAAAGCTAAGCTTTCTAAAGTTTGTATGTGAACAGCCTTGGTCTATGGACTGAACAGTAGGCAGCTAAAGCGTAACATTCATACTGCGGTTTTGTCAATATTATAAAGTGAAAAGTTAAAGGGGAGTGATTTGCAAGACATAGAAGTGGCACCTCTAAGAGGTTGACTTAGAAACATTGTTCTTAAAGATGAGAAGGTCAGTGACTGCACCAGTGAAAGGGAGTGACCAAGCAGCACAGGCAGTAAATCTATGGGAAGGGGTACCAAAGTTAACGTGGATGAGATAACCATATAATGATAGCTCTTACTTGAATAAGGATACAATCCTAGGCCTTAAACCAACCTGCCAAAGTGAGTAGACGGCACAATATATTGTTGGAATCTAAATACTACTAAAAGTATTATGGTCGTCTTTGATTATATAACTTTGTACGGAAGCTCTGAGTAGGGACCATAGGGACTGCTAAGCGAAGAGTTGACGCACATTAGTTTAGAGGCCCTAATTTTTATCTTAGAAGGATGTATCTAGTAGTCTGAATACAATTAGTGAAAAGTAGGCTGAATCGCTGGCTGCATCTACTGGAAAGGTATCTCATGTCCTGCCAGAAGCAGTTCTGGCACAATCAAAGCACCATTATAAATTAAAGTGATGTGTATTGGTACTAAATCCTCCCATTATGGTTTAAGTTAATACACCTGCTGCATCTGTCATGTGTAGTTGTAGTAACTTGGTTGATCCATGCTAAGCATTTGTGCCATCTTGTTTCAAGAGCTATATTTTCGTTGCCGATTTCATGTGCTTGATGATTATTTTTCTCTTCATGATCGACCAATTGTTGATCATCAGGTGGGACATTTAGTCGTAGCTCTCAAGAACCAAAGTACACAATTGAGTTTCACCCAGAAGAGTCACCTTTTCATCCAGTAAGTTACCATTATATATGGTGTTTGGTTTAGGTAACATCATGTTATTGAGCCCAACACGCGGTGCATTTTATACATCTTGATGGCATATATCCTATATCTAGTTTGTGACTTACTTTTGGAGAGAAACATGATGCTGTAGTGGTTACTTCTTTGATATCTTCATGTTCTCATTGAATTATAGCTGTCGTGTAATAGTGGTGCAACTTGGGTGGTTGGGTGGGGTTTTTACCCGGCCCAAGAAAACCCATGTGCTTTTAAACTCAACCAGCTTTCAAACCCAAGAAAATGTTGAATTATTGGGTTGGGTTGGATTGGGTTGTGTTGTGTTAGTTTAGGTTAGGTTGGGTTGAGTGGGTATATTTGGGTTTTAACGGGTTGATCAAAACAAAGTAAGAACTTTTCTTATTTAAACAAAAAATAGTGTGGATGCTGCCAGAGGTGGTGGTGGCGGCCGGCAGTAGTGGAGGCTAGTGGTGTCAAACGGCAGCAAACGTAAGTGCGACAGCAGGTGGTGGTGGCTTGTAATGGTTCTTATTTATGGAAGTTACCAACAAAATATGAGTCTTTACCCAAATGGCTTTTAAAAGTCCATACCAAGATAACCCACTATAACGAGCTCAACCCATTCTAACCCATATTGCAATTAAGAGGATTGGGTTGGGTAAAAACTCACATTTTTTAGGGTTGGGTTGGTTCAACCTGTTTAAACCTGATACCTATGTTGCATGGACTCGGTAGGAGTGTCCGGGTCGGATAAGTGTCCAAGTGTCGGATTTGTCTATTTTTTATTTCACAAGACAGGGGAACACAACAAATAACTCAAATACATTAATACTTTTAGTTATTCCTAAGGTAAAATGGTGTTTTATGTGACACAAATGCTTTTAACTGAGTACTTGTCTCATCTCAAACTAATAACAAATTAAAAGAAACACTAAAAGATAGTGTGAACAGTAGCATATCATATGAGCTGTGTCGGCTAGGTAGCACGGATACGGTGTCGAACACCGACAGGGACACGGGACACCGCAATTTCCAAAAAATCAAATTTTGGATACCGCAGGACACCTCTATTTTTTAATATATTATTATTATATATATATATTTAATAAATATCAAATACATTCTACAAGTAATAATAAATATACACTAATACAAGTAAAATTTCTGAAACTAAGTACCGGACAAAATAATTAAGTCAAAAAAAAGAAAAAAGAAAGAGATAGTAATCAGTACAAATGCTAAGTCAAAAAAAAAAGAAAAGAAAGAAACGACTCTTGAGTCGTGACAGAGGGAGAAAAAAAGTAAAATAAAGAAACGACTAGAAGAAGGAGACGAGATGATGACGAAGGACCTGTGGGTCAGCAACGGCGGCAGAGGACCTCCGACGACGATCAAGTGAGCTCGGGCAATGGCGACAGCAGCAGCTGGCCACGGCGACTGGATCTGTCGGCTTCGGCTTTGGAATGTTGGCTACCGAGCTCCGGGGACAACTCCGGCTCAGAAGGGCACTCGTGAGGTGAGAGGGAAGGAGACGGCACCCGTGAGGTGAGTAAAGCAGATGGTAATGGCTCAGATCAGTGCTCAGATTAGGGCACAATTATAGATTAACCCCCCGAAATTAGTTCCAAAAATTCCAAATTAGACCCAAACGGTCCAACACTGCACAACGCTGTGTCCGACACTCCTCAAGGAAGTGTCCGACACGGTGTAGGAAATTAAAAAAAATAATAAAAAAATTCCGACACCGATCGGCGTTGTCCGACACGTGTAGGCCGGTGTCCGGAGGGTGTCGGGGTGTCCGTCCGTTTAGGACACCGTACCTCCACCTAGGAGAGGTGTCCGTGCTTCCTAGTGTGTCGAACACGGATCTCATACCCATGTCCAAGCATTGAGTGTCCGACACGGGTACCTCAGCCATTCTGAAGAGTCCACGTAACATAGCCTGACATAAGTTGCCCTTATCTTTTAATGATGCAACCCTGGGAACATATCAAGAGCAAGAGACGAGATCTATGAACTGACTTGGAAGAATCAAGAATATGTACGGTGCATTCTAAATTGTTTATAGTTATGCGCCTTAAAAGAGTGGTACTGAAAATGCGTACCCAGTCTACTATTTAGCGCCATAAATTTGAAACTTTTTCTGTTGACCACCCTATCTGTTAATGCTAGCCCAGTCACCTTTTACACGAACTTTTAGATAGCAGCACTTATGAAGCTTTGAGTTGTGGACACAACCTATGCCCTCAGCGCACATGTTAGATGGACCAGACTAAAATTTGTTTGGCATTGGAATTTCTGGAATTACTGCATGAACAGGCTTGCCAGCTAAAAGACTCAAAATCAAATGTTGATTTCCATTCTTCTACATCTCTCCCCCGATCCACCTCAAGTCCATTCAGATTTACTTCACCCTCAGTATTTCTAGTCTTTCTAAACTTAAACTCTTTTTTTTTAATTCAATCTTAGAGGGTGTTTGGGGTTGATTCTATAGTGGTCAAACCTATTTCAAACAGTTTAAAACAGGTTAGTATGGTGTTTGGCAAAATCAAAAGTGTTTAAAACACCCCCCAGAAGCAGTAAAAGTGTTTAAAACCATAAACCACACTTTAATGGCATAAGTTTTCAAGCAATTTTGAAGAAACAGGTTTCGCCAAACAAAGTACTAGATTACCCTCACGTTTTTTACATGATGACATTGAACGGCCTTTTTGAGATTATTTGCTAACAAAAATGAGCCTTTTTTTTATCTTAATAAAGAGGACCATTGACTAGGTGGTGAAAGATATGATACAAGATCTATATGATTATTAAAATCTTTGGATGGGAGCTATTTATACACCATTTTTTTGTTCTTTGCACTTCCTTTCAAAGTTAATAGCCTCACAGTGTAGTTTTGTCACTAATATTTTACGGAAATATTTTACGGGATATTACAATACAAGAGGGTGTCAAAATAGCCATAATATTCAGTTCTTTATTATGAATTTTTTGTTAACAGTAGGTATCGAGAATCTTGCATGTTCTTTGATATCCTTCTTGCTCATCTTCCCATGTTAAAACTGGTTTCCAAACTCCTTATTCAAACACCTTCCACAGCTTTCAACTAGTGTTTCTGCAACTTTAGCCAAATATTATGCTAAAGACGATTAAAACTGTTTTTTGAGAACTGTTTCTGTTTAAATCTAAAAACTGTTTTTGAGAATCTAGCCCAAACAGGCTTTTAGTCGTATTTACCTAAATCCCCTGGATTGTAGTTTATGTCCACAACTCTAAGCTTGCAGTAATTTCTGATTGAGTCCCAAAAAATTGTTATACATGCATAAAACTTGGTTCCCGGAGAGTGAAAGAAGAACATCCTTGCAAGTAATAACAAAAGCAACCTATGAGAGACCAACGAGCAAATAATACAACATTTTTATC
The DNA here is from genome assembly GCA_033070095.1 of Escallonia herrerae. NCBI lineage: Eukaryota > Viridiplantae > Streptophyta > Magnoliopsida > Escalloniales > Escalloniaceae > Escallonia > Escallonia herrerae. Next base: position 88,711 of record JAVXUP010002723.1, read on the forward strand.
ATGTCACATGCTTGTCAAGTTACTCTTAATGTTCCCAATGTCTGAATGATCCTCACCAGAGTGGTATTCATATGGATATAGATTCTGTCTAATTGGTTTAGATGATCAGGTTGTTCGAAACTCGCCAGAATGACCCCTTTGACCCATTGACTGTTCGAGTTTCAGAAAGGGTTAATTACACCTATGTCCCTGAGGTTAGGGGGTAATTACTGTCAAGGACACAAAGTTTCAAAATGTAACATTCCGTGACCTAAAGTGTTTCAAATGTATCACCCACTCGTGTCCATCCGTCAGGGTTCCGTCCAAAAAGTGTACTTTTTTTATGATATCATTAATACATATTTTTAAAATGACGATACTACCCCTTGTATTTTATATACAGAATATTTTAAAAATTCAATCTACCAATTAGGGTTTCAAAACCCTAATTTGCAAATTAGAGCTTCAATTTAAAAGGGGACGCCGGAAATTAGTGTCAATCGTTGGAGCTTCTTTGCCCTTGGGGAGGGGAGGGGAGAGGGGGCTCCCGATGCTGCGGCTTGCTCGATGGGTTGTCGGAGAAGCAGGATTCCGAACGGTGAGGAAACAATTACAAAGGCAAGCCATGGATAGAGGGTGGGAGATCTGTTGTAGCGGCGGCGAGGTGGGGCTTAGGTTACCCGCGACATGGGTCGAGGGACGGGGCTGGGCTGCCGGTGGCGTAGGGCGAGGGAGGGGGCTTGGGCTGCCGGCGGCGTGGGGTGAGGGAGTGGGCGGCAGATCTGGAGAAAAAGTTTGGAGAGATAAACCTAATTTGAAAATTAGGGTTTTGATAGGGATGGATGATATTTTATTTTAAAGTCGGGCAATCATGTCTTTTTGTCAAAACCGTAAAGTATTTTTGTATTCCGTTTGGTCAATGGACATAAGTGTAATTATTGCAAACTATTGTCCTCGCGTGTAATTACCTTCAAACCTCAGGGACAGGTGTAATTAGCCCTTTCAGAAATGAACAGGCAAAATGGATCTAAGGAGATTATTCCTGTTCCTTTATACTTTTTGTTTTGCCCCTCAGCTAACTTCTTGATTGGAATAAACCATTCACAACCACATAAATCGGTGCTTCAGAAGTTACAGTTTTTTCAGATGCTCTTATAGAAGTTAAGTAGTTCATGAAATCCTTTTCAGGTCCCTGTTCTCCACCTTAACTGATACATCGCTTAATAAAGGACATTTTATTGGGGTCACTATCACCAATTTGCATGCATTTGTACATTGCAACTCGTATTACCTTTCATCCCCGTCCTTAATACTCGGTATGGTTTGGGAAACTCTATTTTATGGGTCGATGCTGTTCTTCCAAAGAGCTAGAGGAAGAGTGATATTAAGTGTATAACTTTTACCATTTTGAGTTACTGTCAGTATTTTTTTCTCAGGATGAACGCCAGGAGTCTGTGGTTATGCCCAACAAAAATGGAGAGAAGTTTTTATGTTTCTTGCCTAAAGTGGAAATACCCAAAACAGAAAAGCCAGTAATTCAGCAAAATACAAGCAGTTTGATACTGGAAACTGAGAAACGCATCAAATTGAAGACACCAGATGAGCTACTTGAAGTGCTTAAGGACAAATGCTTTATCAGAGTCGGTTTCAATCATCCCTTACTTTCTTTAGTTTACCTACTTTGAAATTCATCTGTATAAGATTAGTGGGAAATTGATTATTTCATTGTTTGCTCTACAAAATTTGATATACTTGCAAATTATTCTATCATAAATGCTTTAGTTTTTGTTTCATTTATTTATTCTATTGTGTTGCTTGTGCAGCAAGAGGGGTGGTGGTCCTACGAATTTTGTTATCACAAGCAGTTGCGGCAAATCCATCTGGAGGATGATAAGGTAGCAATTTAAGTGCATGAAGAAGCACGTACGCTGTTTGTTCATTTATTTTATATATGTAGGGAAGCAGTTTAAATGTCTGAGGTTTGCTCTCTAAAATTGCCCATGATTCTTGTTCGTAAGTAGATAATTGACATATGTAACAAAAAGAGACATGAAATTATTGTTTATACATCTTTGGTCAATGTATGAGCCATGTGCATCATTAGGCTCTTCTTTTGCATTTTCTTCCCTTGATCCATCAATTCCAAGTACCTAGATCTTCTGGTGGATGCCATATTCCTAAGCAATGGAGCGGTATAGAAAATTGGGTTTTGGTGATTTCTTCAGATCACATGTGAGCTTTGTACTATTGTTTTCTACTTTCTGACATGTAATTTGGGTTTTGGTGGTTTCTTCAGATCACATGTGAGCTTTGTGCTATCATTTTCTACTTTCCTGGTATGTCTGATTGGTGGTTGACATGAATTACCAACCAGATTAGACCAGTATATGTCTATTGTGATATTGCATGTGTATCTCTGTGTGATATATGAAGTCAATTGGATCGCAGGTGGTTCAGGAGTTTATCCTTGGTGAATATGATGTCGAGGCTACAGCTGATTTCAACCAGAACCTCTCAGACATTTCAACTCTGAAAGATCCTCGCTCGAAGGATGCTTCTCAGAGGTATAAGAACTGATCTGAGCATAAATTGGAGAAACCTGAGAGAGAGTGGTTTTCAAAGGAAATCTTACTTCTCGGTGCATAATTCATGCAGGTATCACGCTCACTTGTACACAAATGGAACCACCTGTGATCTTACAAATCAGCCCCGTGAAACTGAGGTAAGCTGTATAGCTAGTCTACCTGCTGTTAACTATTTGCTTTCCTTTTAGAGGTCTATATTTTTCTTGGGTTATTTTTCAGGTGAGGTTTGTCTGCTCGGAGCCCAGAGCAATGATTAGTTCTATTACAGAGTTGTCAACATGCAAGTATGCTCTCACAGTCCAAGGCCCAATGCTTTGCAAGCACCCGTAAGTCTCTCTCTCTCTCTCCCTCCCTCCCTCCCTCTCTCACACACACCCCACCCACATGCGTAGATGGAGTGCAAGGTAAAAGGTACAAAATTTTGGTAGTAGCTGCGAATATCTCCAAGTGGCAACTCCCTGGCTCGTTTTTCATTTTTCGACTAGTAAAAAGTTCTGTTTCCTTCGGCTGAAACTCGGATCCAGTCCATGTTAGTTTGTTATATATGCATTTCTCCACTGCAAGTGTTGATGTTTTGCACTTACATTGGGCCAGACGATCTGATATTGTGGCACGATTACTCTTGAATGGTCAATTCATCACTTGCCTTCTTTTCAAGTGCTCAATGTTATAGTAATTCAAAGGGCAGGCTGCCTGTAGAATGATTTATAGAATCAATTAACCAAGTTGATCTCTTAAGTTTGGCCTGTGACGAGAGCTAGGGGGGAATTTGTTTGATCCCAGTAAACGATTTTCTAAAATTAGCTTATTAATCAATAGGAATATAAACGTCACCAGAGTCTTCTTTGTTTTCCGCCACCAAAAAAATTAAAAAACCAGAAGGAAACAAAACAAAAAACGGAGTGTCATGTGTAAAACCTTAAGCCAAACTGACCTTGAAGTGCCTCAGTCAGGCGAAAAGAAGTTGTCAATCGAACTAGTATTGTATTGCAATATTCACTGTGACATTCTCCCAAGTGAAAACATAAGTGATGCACTTAAATAAAGTTGCTTTCTCAATTTCATCAATTGTTTGGTTCCTAATACTGGAAAATTTTTATATACGCTAAATGATTTAGAATATCATAGGTCTGGATGGGAGGAAGCATTCTGGGCAGTGACTAGAGCATAGTCACTGCTGGATCCTTTGGACATGTACATGTGAAGCTCATTTTCTAGTACCTGATGTTGCTAATAAAGCGCAGTTGAAAATTTCTGAAGGTCAAAAGAAACTAATTTATTTTGGTCTGCTGATCTGCAGATTGTTCCAAGAGGAAAGACCACAGTGGCAAAGTATCAACTGTAACGTGCTTCCAAGGGATTACAAGGAACCAAAAATGGAGGATGACAGTTTTCAGAATAAGAAAATTGCCATGGTCACAGAGATAGATCATCCATCCAAGATGGATTCAGAAGAATATGCAACATAGGTACTTTTGTGTTTTTAGTCAACTTAGGTATCTACACAACATAGTTATATCAGTGGAAACGACTGCTTTGTCAATACCAATTAGCCACACCTGCAAAATGTTATTGCATTGTTCATTTGTTTTGGGGAGGTGAGTGAGAGGATATCAATGAAAATTTTGGAGTAACAAGACTTTGGAATTGGCGGAGGAGACGATTTGGCGCCAAGTCTTGTTAAATTCCTGGCAAACCAAGAAGGAAAAACAAAAGTTAAGAAAAACAAAAACTGGTATGCTGGAATTGAGCCAGCAACCTGCAGGGTAATATTCCGCTGCTCTACCGACTGAGTTAACACAGGTCTGTTATTGCAGGAAAGATGAGTAATTATAAAAAAACTGTTACTTGAATAGTGATCTGAAGTCTTTAGGGCCAAATTTGAGGCTTCAAGCGAACACGAATATAATCGTTAATCAAACTGTTACGATTTACAGCCCTACTTGTCATAGCACTTTTTATCTTAAGGAGATTTTATTACCCTTTGACGTTCCACTTTTAGGTATGCAGTTGAAACTTGGCTATACATGGTCCTCAGATATTGAGACGTATTGCATTTCTAACTATGTCACCTGGAATGATAACACTATATGATCAAAATTTTGGCCGAGTCATATTAAAGAACGGCATAGAAATGTCCGCACAAACTTTTGCACAGTTTCACCTAGTTTCTTGAAATGCTTGCACAAGGATGTGCAACATCCTTGAGTGTTCACCCTTTGAGATGGAAATGTGTGGATGTAGTAGGATGCATGACTTCTACTACTTCCTGCTGATTTCTTCATTCTTTTGCATGTGCTACATCAGAGAGTTGCCTAACTCTTCAATAATTATCATGAAGCGGCTCTTTTTGTTTTTCCTCCTTGCTTGTGCTTCTTCGGGCTATAGCACAGAAAGGAATTGGATAAAACCCAGTTGGAAAAGGAATAGGAAAGAGTTTGAGGGAAAAAGATAGCAAAAGAAACTTCCGCGACCTGTGGGTTCATAATCCATGTCTCAACCAACTGATCTGAGGCGGGTTTGTTTTCAAAGGAAAACAGAAAATATAAAAATAGTCCACTTGTCTCGAGGGGAAACTTTGAAAAACGAACTGCTCCTTGCACATTATTTGAGTGACCTTTATTTGCTATTTTCTGAAACTTGTATTGAAAAGTAGAAGTGCTTTGAATGTTGAGAAGCATGAGGCGACTACGAGTCAGTATGAAATAGGCTTGCCGAAACATTGCAAGACCCAATCCAAAGGCTTGATGCCAAATTTCATATGTTTAACCACATGACGGGAAAAGAGAGTGTCAGGGTGTTGTAAGCTGATCGGACACATATTTGAAATCGGACAATTTCGCTTAAGTAGTTCAGTGGAGACTGCCACGAAAAAAGTTTAATCTTTTTTGGCACAGCACTGACAGTTTCCAAAGTTTCCTCCAAATCTTAGAAGGAACAAGCATGGAAGGATATATCCGAGTTTTTTTCCTACCTAAGAAACTTCTATTCATGAGATGTCGAAAATGTGTCTCCCCAGCCAGTAGCAAACATTCTCTCCGCCCGAGGGCACGATCTTTAAAACAAGTGAAACTATTGAAGGAGGGAAATTGTGCAGCGAAGTAGACAAGTTTCAGCGGCAAGTATTTGAGAGCAACAAGTCATAAATGTGCCGGTGCAGGTTTTTTTTATTTTTTTTGGTAAATCAGAAAGATAATACAATAAGAGTATCACCTAATATGGGCAACTTGTGCTACATCATTAGCTAACAGAGGAAGAACCACATCCACATCCGGTGGTTGCATGAAGTACACAAAAGACTCCCACTCCCTCTCTTGCTCTCCACATCTAGAAAGTTGATCCGGTAGTTGCATGAAGTACACAAAAGACTCCCACTCCCTCTCTTGCTCTCCACATCTAGAAAGTTGATCTGCGCAATGATTGCCTTCCCTAAATATATGCACAATAGTAGAGTTCGTGGCTCTAAGAAGGACTTTAGCATATTTAATAAGGTTGCTCAAAGGGTGCAAAATGTTGTCCTGGCAGTTAATTAGCTCCATGGCAGCTTTTGAGTCTGTCTCAATGAGGGTATTGGTTAGCCCTTTGTTCTTGATAAGCTAGAGGCCCTTGACAATTCCATAAAGTTCGGCCTCCAAGGCATCTGCTGTACGCAGGAATCCATGGTAGCCAGCCATCCACTCTCCATCATGATAGTTCCTTAACAGCCCTCCAAAGCCTCCTTGCAGGTTGCTTTTAACACTTCCATTAGTATTTAGTTTGAAAGTACCTGCAATAGGAAACTCCCAAGTTATAACCTGATCATTTTCTTTAGGTACCCTAGGTTTTCTTTCATAAGCTTTTTCAAGTTCTTCGGCAAAAAACATGCTAAGTTTCCAAGAAACCTCCCCTGGGATTTTGTGACCTTCAATGCTCTCTTTATTTCTGTCCTTCCAAATCTGCCACATGACAGCTAAAAAGATGTGATTCCACTGAAGGTTGGAAAAATTATGGTTTTCTTTTGCTTTAATGTTGTTGTACAGCTATTCCTCCAAGCTCATGTTGTCTTCATCAAGGAGCTGCTGTTGGGAAAACAGTTTCTCCCAAATTTCCTTAGCTTTAGGACATTTTCTAATGATATGTTCAGAGGTTTCACTTGGGTTCCCACATATCAAACATTTGGAATCATTGGACATGTTTCTAGAGGCTCTGAGGTTGTTAGAGCAGAGTCTATCTAGGAGGGCTAGCCATAAGAAAAGAATAATCTTCCAAGGGGTTTTGATTTTCCAAATCCAATGCCATTTAGCTTCAGCTAGATGATCCTGTTGCATTTCCAGCATCAGGTTGTAAGCACTAGAAACCGAAAATTTGCCATTTGGGTTGAGTCCCCAACAGCAAGTGTCTTCAGTGATATCTTCCATGGGAAGATAAATTCTCACAATTTGGTCATGAACATCTTGGCTCACCAAGTTATGAATTTTATTACTATTCCAAGCACCCCCCGAAATGACTTGCTGAACCGTGATTTGTTGCCCCTTCTTATCATTTTCTGAGACCAAGGGTCCAGTGCCACACCACCGGTCATGCCAAAAGTCCACCTTGTCCCCTTTATTAATTTTCCATTTCAGACCTTGTCCAAGGACATGGAGAGTTTTCTGTATACTCCTCCATATATAGGACTTCCTACTATTAGAATTCCAATTTCTAGGGTTTTCATTCATGGCATATTTATGTTTCAGCACTTTCACCCATAAGAGATCCCCATTGGTCACCATTTTCCAACTAAGTTTGGTCAAACAAGCTATATTATTGTGTTTAGCTTTTCTAAGCCCAAGACCCCCCCCCCCCCTTCTTTTTTGGCATACACACTTTATCCCAGCTTACCAAATGAATTTTCTTTTTCTCTTTAGAATCACCCCACAGAAAGGTCCTATTAAGCCTATCCAATCTCTCAGTAGTTTTAGCAAGAAGGGCTTGTATCTGCATTAAGTGAGTAGGGGTGGCTGAAGTGACAGATTGCACCAGGGTAGATCTACCAGCAAGAGAGAGAAGCTTGAATTTCCATCCAGCCAACCTCCTTCGGACCTTTTGCAAAATGTGGTCAAAAAGGTTTTGGGATAATCTCTTATGAACCAAAGGGATACCAAGATAAACCCCTAAGTTTTCAGTCAATGGGATACCACAAATATTGCTCAAATGTTTGGCTTTACTCAAAGGGGTGTTAGGAGAAACATAAAGCTTAAACTTATGCAGATTAATTTTCTGACCAGAATTGTCACAAAACTTGTTAAGAACATTCATAATCTTAGTGCACTCCTTCTCACCAACTTTGCAAAAAATAATGATATCATCAGCGTAAAAGAAATGCGATATAAAAGGACCTCCTTTGGAGGCTTTTAGCCCAATCACATTTTTCTTCAGATTGCAATCAGATAACATGTTAGATAACTTTTCCATGCAAATCACAAAAATATAGGGGGAAAGGGGATCCCCTTGTCTGATTCCTCTCCCAGGTTTGATTGTTTGTGTCAAGAGGGGAGCCATTCCACAGGATATCCATAGAGCTGCCGGTGATGCAACTCATTATGATTTTAACCCAAGCATCCGGAAAGTTAAGATCAATCAAAGTTTTTTGGATGAAAGACCATTTGACTCTATCACATGCCTTTTCTAAGTCAGTCTTAAAGATGACACCTCATTTTTTCCCTTTCATATTCTTAAGGGTGTGTAAGATTTCTTGAGTGATGATGGCATTATCTATCGTAGTTCTCCCCGGAACAAAACTACTTTGGGCTGGGCTTATAATTTTGTTAAGCAAGGGTCTAACTCTTGAATTACCTCATCTAGGATTATCTCCTTTTTCAACTATCTCTTTTGTAAATTCTTAGGTAAAAATAATTAGTTTGTTCAATAATAATGTCTTTGGGTTCAAGATAAGATATTTTTGTGTGTGTGCTCGTGCACATGTGTGTAAAGCAGTAAATAGTACATCATATAAATGAAAGAATACGATCAAAGCTTCCAAGTATAAAGTAAATCAAAGTTAAATGAATATTATGAGCTAGAGGCCAAAGAGGCTTTGATTGATATAAAAAAAAATATTTTTCTATTTAATCTTTATATGGTCAATTTATAAAATTTAAAAAAAATTATTACTTTTACATTTTTTAAGGAATCGGAACAAAACATAATATCTCCGCTGGTACGTAGTTCTCGGCCGGTACAATTGGGTACAGAACGGTATTTTGACCGGTACAAAAATGTAAGGGATATCATATCAGTAGAGGGCCAAAATGGTACGTATCGCCGGTACGGTATTGATAACTATGATCTCTATGCTAATGGGCTATAAATTGCAAATCTATCGATAGTGAAAAAAAAAAATTCAATGCGGCATTGACATATTTGAAAACAAGAGACGTTATGTCGTTCGTGTCTTGTGAAAGCACTCTTGGCAACATCTAAAAACTTCCCCCTCAAGAATGGTTGAGAATCGTGTGTAGCGATGGTATTTTCATTTCTATTATGCAGATTAGAACCTAACTAGAATATAAAACAAATGTGGTTGGATGGGTTGGAGTATTTTGACAAAAAATTTCCTTTTTATATTAAAATGGTTTTAGAAAACTTTAAAGTTTTGAGAAAAACTTTTAGATGCTTTAGTCAAATAATGCTTGTAAGTAACAATATGAGATTTTCTTACATATTTGAGCTTTTGAAAAATATTTATCCCACATTGGTCCTTGAAAGGAACTATAAGCAGTATGTAAGAGGACACTACTCGGCCTCTCAGTAACACGTGTTTGAGTCTTATACTTGGCACGCACGGAGGACAAGTAGGGATATATGAGTGAAGCAACAATTAGAACTGAACTGTTGTATTCCGAAAGGGACGCTTCAAGAATTTTACCGTACCTGTAGTAATCTGAAGGGGCATCAATTGTCTTAACAGAAAGCAAGAACCCCATTGCATTGGTAGTAATCTGAAGGGGCGCCAATCATTTTAACAAAGCGACCTAGTCCGTACCTCAGTCAACTTATATTTCTTTTTGTTTTTGGGGGCTGTTCTTGTCAGATTTTAAGCGCATTCGATTAGAGGTTCTGATCTCTAATTGTCTTTGTGGAATACAAATTTCGCCTCCATCTTATGCTCCACATCACTGAAGTTGTGAACACCACAAAATCACTTTATATGTCATTTCCATCGCGAGTAACAGATGGCCACGATGTTTTGCACCCTCTATTATAAAAACCTAAATTTGCAGTAAACGCACATTAAGGGAATCGAAGAAATAAGTTGATCTTAACCGTTTAAACATTTAAAAATGGTGAATATGTTGTTTTAATTGATGATTACAAATTTAAACTTAAAGTTGTAAAACAAAGAAACTATAATATGCATTTCCTTTCCAATTATTAAGTTTCTTTTTAATGAGACCCAAAAGAAACAGTTTTGCTCTCCTAAATTTCTCAACAGCCTTAGGCATAGTAGACCAAACTTTAGCGATAGCTTGAAAAAAAATGTAGAATATAGGAAATACAAAAGAACTGATTTTATTTTCTTATATCTGTATTTTTATTGGCATCATAGAAACAAATCAAAATAAATTTCCTCTCTTAAACATATTTTTGGAATGTGTGTATGTGTATATAAAGCGCCAGCTTTGGATCAGCTATATATATATATATATATATATATAATATTTCCTCTCTTAAACATATTTTTGGAATACACACACACAAACACACAAAGTTTTAAGTTGCAACCATATTTAGAGAAAGTTGTAATACTAATATTACAAACCCCCATGGAGCAATTCTTCATCCACTATTCATTGTTTTGTCTTGTCCATTAGTTATTTGAGTTTTATCTTTGGTTCTCCACGTCAATTTGCAGCTATGTAGATCAATCACTGTAAAAATTGCGATAAAAAAAGATGCCGGCTGTACGAGGATGCTGTCTACCTATCCTAGTTATTGGTTTAAGGATGAAATCTGAGTCGGCTGTAATTTTGGTCTGCATAAAATTGAAGGATAGACGAGCCCAATTAGTGGTTTTAAGTAGTCTCAAGGCATAGGCTAGATTTGCTTAATTTACTTTACTCTGATCCAAAGATCATTATTTGAAGATAACTTAATTGTCAGCTCGACAAATAAGCCAAAGAGATTAAAAATTATACCACCAAGGAAGTCAAGACAAAGCTATTGTTTGGAGGAATATACCAAGCAATGAGCCATTTTCTGAAGGAGAACAATGGGTGGGATTGATGGAGTTCTAGATCTCCCTTAATTTTGAACAATTTAGAAAGAGATGGGGGGATGGACTCCGGATGATTTTCACAAAAAGTGCTAATACCCTGTAGAGTTAGTCCGATCCTAACTAATACAATTTGAAAGGTAATCTCAGAACTCAGAAGAATAGTTTGCCCCAAGAATATGATAATCCTAAAAGGTAGTTTTAATTTGAAAAGAATATCCCAGAGTATTGAGAAGGTGGGATTTGAGTGACAATGTCCCTTAAGAATGGAATCAACCTTTTTCAGAATCTCTGCTACAACAGAAACATGTCATTAGATATAATGTTTTTGACGAAAGATTGTCGCCATAGTTTTAACAGAAACGAAAAAGCACTTTTAGTCATGATCTTTGTTATTAAAACTGTTACAGCATAGATGCTGTACAGTAGAAGATCTTAATTTATCCACCTTTTTCTTATACAGCAGCAAGTACGCCGATGACACTCGGAAATTCCCCAGAGGGAGCACTTTGCCAAATGATAGATATCACCATACTCAGCATAGGAAAGATAAATTTCTTGGATCTGGGTGCTCACATGTTCTGGGAATTTTTGCAAGGAGAGTGGAGTTCCGGCGACCATTTATAATCAGATCACTCACTTTCTCGATAATTCCTTGTGCCGGCTTGACTGTCTTTGAGGATTATTGGAGTTGACTTTGGGAGCCAAAGAGCTTCCTTCATACTGATGGATTTGCCATTGGAGAAGTGTCTCTGCCAATTTCTTCTGTTTTTGGCTAGTAGTAGTGCACTTTGCATGCAATATTTGGGAAGAACTATCCTTGCCAGTAGTGAATGAGGCCTTTGTAGGATACGCCACAGGATCGAGTGATCTCTCTCTCAAACCAAGGCCACCTTTGTTTTTTTGGGTCACACAATCAACTAGTTGACCGTGCACGCTCACGCGAGCGTGTGTTTCTGCGTGATTTTGGGTCTAAACTCAATTAGAGTGTGTGCACACGTGCATAAGCCTGGGTCTGAACTCTCTCCCCCTCCCTCCCCCTCCCTCCGTGTCTGTGCGTGTGAGAATTTAAACAATTAGAGTGCTTGTTCGTGTGATTGTGGTCAGAATCTGTGTGCGCCCATATGCACGCGTGCGCGTAACATTTCCTGTCTACGCATGCGCACACGTGCTTTTGTGCATGTCTTTGCTTGCGTGTACGCAGAGTATTGGTGGTGAGGAAGGTGGGTGGGGGGAGGGGGGTGGTGGGTGTCATGGTGGTGGTGGGTGGTATTCGGTTGGTGCCGCGGTTGTGGTTGGTGGTGGGCCGATAGTAGTGTTAGGAGGCTGGCATTAGAAAGAGAAATTCAACTCAATCTGCAGCAAGCAAAACTTAAGATGCCTTTACTTGATTAGTATATATCCACAAACAAGGAGCGAATGTCTGCCATCGCATTGACTGTACATTAGAAGTGAATTTTGGTTACTAGCTGCATTAGCATCTACTTTATGATATATACAAAAATAATCCCCCATCCATAGATACTATGCCGCATGCTTGGTCAGATCTTAGTTTCTTATCACTTGCGAAGCTGGAACTTGCTCAACGTTCTCTGCAGAAGTCAGAAGAGCCAAGTACTCACGTATAGCTTCGCCTTCTTCAGTGACGTCTATGTCATAGTCTGAGAAAACATCTCCTCTTTGTAGTTCTCCCGTGAGTTCGTCCTCCATCTCTACGTCCCTGTCACTAGGCCTTAAGGTAGAATCATCATTGTCATCTTCAACAACCATAGCATTTGGGTACTGTCGAAAAAGGTGACCCCTTGCTAGCTCCTGCGTTCCATACTCGTGAACAGCCGAAATCACTACAAGCACAAATCAACAATATTATGAACCTCTTTAGTCCCCATAAACATGAATACTTCAAACAAACAAAGGCACCATATGCATTCCATGCAGGTGATCAAAGTGTCATTTCCTTCAATAATGTTGACGTGCTAATATACTCTACTGGGTCACTCCAAAGGGTGTACCCCACCATGCGTTCTCGACGCCAAAGATAAGGATTATTCAACCAATCAACACTGAAAATGGGGGTTTTGGGATACATTACACGCCTCAAAATCCAGGCTAATTGCTTGAGCTATCTGTCTTTTTGGTAATTACACTGATATCCCCTAGGGTAGGGATTTCTGCAACAAGGAGACCCTTCATAGAATACTCACAAATACAATGCAGAATCCAAATAATTTCCTGCTGTCCCACTATGGGTTTAACTTTGTAAGTTTTATTGATTTTAAAGGCAATTTCAGTTTTTAAAATGGGAGATGCTTGTAAATTACCAAGGTAGCTTGTGAATAAGCTCCCCTGATCTAAAACAGATCAGCTAGTATAAACCTTAGTTGCAGGAAACTCCTAATATGGTGACGTTTCTCTCTCGAAAACTCGCTTTTGCGATCCCAAGTTAGGAGCTCCATGGGATCTCGTCTCAAGCTAAGATGGGAACTCGATCCCGCTAGTTGGATCGAGATGCATGGAACAAGTGATATAATACATGAAAATCAAGTTCTTTTCAACTCAATTCCTTGTTTCTCTCTTCCTTTTAAATCCTTAAAGTCTCTTTGTCTGTTGTTGCTATCCATGTAAACTATGCTAAACAAATGATAATACTCTTTACGCATTTATTTATTCAAGCCGCTCCCAACCTCAGATTCTTCTTGGTGCTTACGCTTCCCCGCCCCCGCTTTGTGCAACTAAGGTATAAACTAGTACATCATACATACATGAATCCTGCCAGTTCAAATTACACAAACCATATTACACAGAGAATACAATGGAACCAAAATAATCTCCAAATAGCAGGTACCTGCTTCTCTAGGAAAACCCATGGCCGCAAGTTCGTTGATTGCAGTATCTACTGCTACACGCTGTCTCTTCTTTTTGCTTGATTCAATATCAAGCTGCCCATTATTTGAAGGAAAAGAATAATTATACGCTCCACTGACGTGGTGATGTGAAACCAAAAGATTTAAACCAAAAGATAATCACCTGTATGGATGAATTTGTTTCTGGATTTGTCAAGTCATCCAAAGCCTTCTGAATATCATTTTCATTTCTTCGAAGGGCTTCTGCAGCAAGATCTTTACCATACCTGCCATATTCACGCAACTGTCACTTAAGTGCCTGCCAAGGCCCCGAAAAATAAGCAGAGAATGGACCTAAAGCACATTTTTCTTTAGGTGTTAGCTGTATTCATTAATAGTTAAGTTCAGCCAAACGCCAGGTCTTATCAAAATAACGTATATCATCTAACAAAAACGATCAGTCACTAGAAAAACGTAGAAACCACTACATTAGAGGTGGTGACTGGTGACTTTAACATAGTATATATGAGGACCCTGAATATGACATCATGTTACTAACAACCAACAACTATGACTTTTTTCTGCACCTTGCTTTCTACTTGGAAAATAAAGAAATTATCATTAAACCAAATCTAAGATTATCTATCCGTAAGGCCTACTCACCCAATGGATACCAGTTCATTCAACTTTTGGAGATCCAAGCCTTTCCCAAGTGGTGTTGTTCCATACTTCTTTTGCTCCCTGCAGTTTGTGATATATCAGGATCCTAAGCAGTTATAAGAACTATAAAAATGAGAAAATCATACTGAATTTGCCTTGCACGAAATGGCACTCACAAGATCTCCTCCTGTCGCCGAATGTTGTCCTTCACTTTCTGTGCCTTTCTTGCTTTCTCCTCGACAAGAAAATCAACAGCACTTTCAATATCCTGATTGTTCATGCGTAGCGCCCTTTTTGCCCTACGTTCTTGGTAGCCCATGCTCATTAGTAGCGATAAGGCCTCATCTGGCACCTGAAGCTGATAAAAGAAGAGAAGTTAATTTATTAAGATGAAAATGGGAAACGAGATGATAGAAAATAACAGAAGTCTAAAAGAATAACTTGATTATTCATTCAGGATTAAGGGAAATGCCAAAAGTTAGCTGATGGAAAAATCCCTACACTACTTGGCACAACCCAACACCTTACACACACAGCGAATAAACAAACATCCTAAATAAATCAAAGAACACTACCTGCAAGTGCTTAGCTTGCGCTGAACTTATGGAACTCCTAGATTTTTCTAGCTGACCACTATGATACGCCACTACTCCTTCCAACAACTCGAGCCGCAGGTGTCTGCAAAAGCAAAAGAAGGATATAGCTACACCTAGCAACCACAACATCTCTCAACC
Source organism: Escallonia herrerae (assembly GCA_033070095.1). Classification (NCBI taxonomy): domain Eukaryota; kingdom Viridiplantae; phylum Streptophyta; class Magnoliopsida; order Escalloniales; family Escalloniaceae; genus Escallonia; species Escallonia herrerae. The sequence continues at coordinate 103,745 of JAVXUP010002723.1, forward strand.
CAAATAGGCAAAACTGGCACTTGAGAATTCTCACAATGCAAGCTCCGGACAGCGACCGCCTTGAAGGAGTCTGACACGAGTTGCTTCTTTCCCATGAGCACGTTCGATCCCTTCTCTAGCTTTTAAGAGACGTACTCCCGCCACTGAGAGCCAACTAATGTCTCGGAGCATGAAATAGCACCAGACCATATCTATTTGTAATATTGGGATGTTATCTATCATCTGGAAGTCAAGAAAGACAAAGCAACCGGTATTAGAAAACAATGCAAAATTGATAGATATCTGCGCCAACATATACATTGTTAATCTGATAATCTGTTAAAGTGATATATTTTGTTCTAATGACATGTTTATTGAATAATCTTTTGGAGTCTAACTTGATTACAATTTTGTAATATTTAAGAAATTTAGTACTTGATAGAGTTGTATCATTTGGATTGTCTCGGTATTTCATTAATTGCTCTAATCTTATAGTAATAGGTGCTTAAAAACAGCCTATAAGGACGTTATAATCTTTTTGGCCTAAAGTGCTTTGTGTTTGTACTGCTCTCTCCTTTTCAAAGGTAAGGTTTTCCCCCTTTGCACACGAATTATGGTAACTTTTGACAACATCTATGTTCTTGGACGTTCAGATTTCTCCCTCTACATTCTCTATTAGAGTCCACTAAACAGGTTTGCCCCCTCAAGCAGATTGTTCCTTCTAACATAATGCACTCTTCGAAATTTAGTTTGAATAACCATCTAGCAAACAAAGGCTTGCAGGAAAAAGAAAAAAAAGAGTTGCTCGCTCACCTCAATGAGACTGGAGTTGCAGAGAGAGAAAGCTTCCTACAAGAAAGAAATAGAGCACTATATTTAGTTACATCCGAGCTATGCATCAGTCACATATATCAAAATGAACACTAACAATGATCATACTCATTGCAGCAAACTCCCCATAGAGAGCAATGACAAGCTAACGTTAAGCTCTTTTGAAGCTACACAAACTATTCTTTAGAGCAAATATTATTAGTTACACAACCACTACGATCTACTTTTGAACTTTTTCAAAACTACATACTAACAAAATTATCGTCTAAATAACTTAAGCAGCTCCCCCATCAGTAACTGTGCATCAAAACTAACCTCTCCCATGGCGAGCACTTCTAATGCATCTTTATATTTTGTCCTTCTAATTAGCTGCTTTGCGTTTGCATGAAGCATCAGACCCATCATTACTGCCCTGTAAAATAACAAAAAGAACGTCCCAGAGAAAATCAATAGACATATTTCCAACCCCTTGAAGAGGTTTCATACTCAAAATATTATTTTAGTAATCAAGCATGTACGAGAACTGTCGAGGTTATCATACCTCTGATCAGTCTCAGATCCCATCTGCACTTTCTCTCCACTCTGATTTTCAAGCTCTATATTGAAGTCTTCAACTGGCAATGAACCATCCAGATGTCTCATAGCCAGTGAAGTGGCAGCAGCCCTGTCAATACATGGTGTCACAGACGAGCCAGAGATATTGAAATGAGGAAAGCAAACCATTCATCTTTTGGGCAATAATATCAAAAGTATTGGCAAGAAAGGTGCGGAACTAATATCCTCTTAACGCAAGACCAGAAAGTCAGTATCTTCGTGCTTATAGAGGGGGAAAAAAAGCTTTATCTATAATACATATGTAGCACTTGTAGATGCTCTTCTAAAGCACACCGCTAAGCATCTTGTCATATACCTGCGTTCCCAACATTAGGAACATATCCTAACAAATCTTAATGAAGAGAAAGAAGGTAACTACATAGGATATTAGGGTAAATGCACTTTTCCCACTTGTACTTTATATCATGCATGGTTTAACTTCCACCATAAAAACTAGCACTAATCCTCTCTCAGGTTCGGGAAATTGTGCACATTAGAGAACTCCGTCGCAGACTCAAGTTAATCACCTATTCTTTTCATATATGAGGGGATACACTGACTGATTGACATGTGTCTCAGGTTCAGTCTCATACAACTTGATAAGTTAATAACCCATGTCACATGAGCACTGACGAATGCTTTAGCACAAAACAGTAGTTCCATTAAAATATACAAGTGCATGGAAAAATTAAAATCAAATCCCTTAGCTTTGGCAGTGAATCCCAGCGAGAGTTTATCTATTCTGGGCAATTAAACACAAAAGCCATCAAATTCTGTCTAATGCATAATTTGAGTAAACAATTCACATCACACACGCACACTATTTTCCATTATATCCATCCTAGTCTATGTAGAATTTACGGTGATTACCCGATTGATTCCAATTCTCTTTTTGCAGGTTACCCAATTCAAGAGGGTTCACCAAACCAACAAAGGAACAAAGTCAACAGGCTGACTCGCACATACAAATTCAAAGACATGTATATGTGTCTATGTGTACATGTATAGGGGAGAGATTGAGTCCCAGAAATTCACCATCCTAACTATGATTACCCAATTCTAGTCACAATCTTTTACCGGAGCACTAGTTACGTAATTTATGATACAACTCACACCTACAAAACCCATCAAGTCAAAAACACACAAAGGCTTCAAGTTACACACACACACCCCTATAGTCCCAGAAGTTCACCATAATCATAAAGCAATCAAGAAGGCAATTAACTTACTGTAACCACTCAATTTTAGACCCAATTCACAAAATTACTAAAACCCACAAAAAACAAATGAACTCAAAACCCAAAACAGACAGACACGCACTAATAAGAAGACACACAAAAGGTACCCACTTGAGTCTAGTGAGTCTGTTCGACCGTTCAGCCTCGGCCATCAACTCCTTCCCCTCATCAGCACTGACCCTACTCGCCAAAATCTTCGCATTGTTCTTCACGCCAATTTCACTCAGCTTCTGGGACCCATCGCCGTCCTTCAACACTTTCCCGGCAAAAATCAGGTTGATCGACCCCGGCTGACCGTCCGATCGCCTCGCGACCTCCTGCCTGAGCATCGCTACCGTCCACGTATCCAGCTCCGCCTCCAACACGCCCGACCACGCTCCCGCTATTTTCAGTTTCGACATGGTTCCTGGGTTTTGCTTCTCTTAGAGAGAGAAAATACGACGTTCGTGTTTGCGTTGAGAGAGAGAGAGGATTCGTTCTGTGGTTTTAATGTTTTATTTATACTCCACATAAGAAGAGGTTTTAAGGGCCTGTTTGGCTCTTTTTTTTTACAATGTGGATTCTCTTTTCAACACCAAAATTTTAAGCCCCCTTTTACCAACAGTAATTGTAATTACACAATTGATGAAATTGTATTTTATATATTTAAGGATAATTGTCTAGAACCAGAATGTTAGTGGGTAGTTTGATAAAAATATCAGGGATACTTTTGTCATTCAATTATGGAATTTAAAAATATGCGCAGTGTTTATATTTTCATTTGTGGTTGAAAACATGGTTAAGAACAGGGACAAATTGGGCATTACAACTTTCAAATGACCTCTTTTTTTTTTTTTTCCTTTTCTAAATAATATAGAGAATTGTGTTAAGATACGAATCAAATTGCAGAGTTGTCAGAGCACTTTCCTGGAACGCTTCATGTTTCAGGGGTTTTACAAGTAAATTGAAACAGTTATAATTTAGAGAAATGCTTAATATGTACAACACACACAAAAATTAAAAAAAAAGGCTGAACCGTCGTAGGCGAGGCCAACACACAGCGAGGAATGTCATCACTTTGACAAACACCAAAGAAGTGCTGCCCTCTTGAAACTCATAAATAACAAAATTTGCAAAAGATACACCACTTCCTTGTTTGCTTTCTTTGTTGGTTTATTTCCTTTAATTGCCTATCAACGATCTTTGAATTTTGATTGGCTTCATATCAACTTCAAAGTTGGGTAATGGCCATGGGGCCTTTTTGGGGAGCATATGGAGGATAAACTACATCTTTTGGTGAATATTTAATAGTGTTAAAGAAGGTTTCTTGGGGACTAAGGTGTGTGATTCATTAATGGGTCCAAAAGTACCAAACTTGTTGAGCTTTCTCAAAGGAGCTTTTTCCTGTTAGCGGAGTCTTAAGTAAAAGGATATCAGAAAGAAGGAAAAATTGATGGAACTATCAAGCCTTGTTTGGCAGAGGGATATACAGTGCTTGTACATCCGTAGGAATTGTTTCCTTTGCTTAAGGACGTCCACATTTTCTGCGCTAAAAAAAAGAAAAGAAATAGTGACATTTTTGAACTTAACAGTGACAAAAAGGACTCTACAAGAACTGAAAATTAGTCAAAGCACAAGAGCCTCCAAAGACATTAGCTTTTAAAACAGGATGTGATATGATACCAGTTGAAGTTTTTTGCCTGAAGTTCTTGCCAAAGTAATCCTGATGCATTCAGGATCTCAAAAGGTTCACATACAAAGTCATGAAAGCATATAATAGCACATAACCAAAGTTGATCTCACTGCTGATAATAGTTCAAAAATGAACTCGAGAAAATAAGATGATTTGCTACCAAAGTGAGCTCAAAAACGATATTTGAAACGGCGCCTGCCAAATTAGATTCTACTTCCACAACAATCATTACAATTACAACTTCATTAGAGATCAAACAAGCACATACATCAGAACTTCGCACTTAGTGCCATTTTTGCATGCTCACATCTTTACCCGGTGATCATGGTTCCCGCTCCTTCGTCTGTCAGAATCTCGAGGAGCAGCGAATGCTCCAGCCGCCCATCAATGATGCTCGTTGTCCTAACCCCCTGGGCAAGAGACCTGACGCAACAGTTGACCTTGGGGATCATCCCGCCTGCAATTTTCCCCTCCTCCATCATCTTCTTCACTCCTTTGATGTCAATCTCCTTCACCAGACTCTCTGGATTGTCACGGTCTTCAAGTATCCCTGCCACATCAGTCAACAGAATCAACTTCTCTGCCCCCAATGCCGCTGCCAGCTCCCCAGCCGCCGTGTCTGCATTGACATTGTACATCTGGCCTGCCCCGTCTGCTGCCACAGACGCAATTACTGGAATGTGGTAATTATCTATGAGGGGCCGGAGTGCTGACGGGTCCACACTCGCGATATCACCGACCAAACCCAATTTTTCGGAGTTGGGAGAGGGGCGTGCCATGAGAAGGCGCCCGTCAATTCCGGATAGGCCGACGGCAGTGGCCCCTGCCTTGTTGATCAGTGCTACGAGCTTCTTATTGACATTCCCAACCAATACCATTGCAACAACTTCCATGGTGGAGGCATTTGTGACGCGAAGACCGTTGTGGAAGTTGGGTTCGATGCCGAGGCGGTTAAGCCAGTGGTTGATCTCTGGGCCGCCGCCGTGGACAAAGACAATGCGGAGTCCAACACAGGAGAGGAGGACAAGGTCGGCAATGACGGAGGCCTGGAGGGCCTCGGATTTCATGGCAGCGCCCCCATATTTGACCACTATGGTCTTGCCCCTGAACTTCTGGATGAACGGTAGTGCTTCGGAGAGGATTTGGACTCGAGTTTTAGCTGCAAATTCGGGTGCGGATAATTTAAGGCATGAGGTGGCCTTAACTCTGCTTTTCCGTGTTCTGGTGGTAGGGATGAGAGTGCATGGGAAGGTACGGCTAGGCTTGGGGTAGATGGTCGTTTCGGTGTGATGTGAGGAGACGGGAGGGTTTTGGCTGCCAGCATCTCCCTAACACCTCACAGAGTACACAAGTGTCGTCTAACAAATAATCGGTTGTAGAAAATGAAAAATCTAGGACATGTTGAAAAACATATTGGTCTAACCAATATTGCAGTAGCACCCTGAAATTCAAATGCAAGGCGTCAGACAACCTATTCACTGCAACATACTATTCACATTTACAGCTTTTGCTATAATCGTTATATAAAACAACAATGATAACTTCATGCGGAAGTCCTTATGCAATTTTAAATGGCAAACACTTTGAAAAACTTCTTTCTATGACACATGAACTATGTACATAGCAAAACTGCGACAAGGAAAGCAGCATGGTATGTAATATCCATATTTAGAAAAATATGCCCATTGCTTAACTGCAATACCTGCAAGTACGCCTGTTTCATAGCAAAGATGTGAGGGCCAAATATATGATGATGTGCACAATTGAAGGCTAAAATGGTTCAATAGTAAACTATAGCGCAACTGACTACAGGATAATGCTATGTGATGCTTTCAACGAAATTTGTTTCTTTTGACAACATATTTATTAACTATGCACAAGTAATAAAGTGTCTAAAATCCTGTTCTGTTGCTCCATTGCTCTTCAGATTGGATTATACTCTTGGTCCATTTTTCATGGTCAAGTTTCACAAGTCAGAAGGAGAGAGCAAGGAGACTCTTAAGACAACTTAATGTCCACTGACCTCCTAAAAATGTTTAAATGAGGGTGAGAATGCCAAGGACCTTCCAAGTATTGGAAGTCACTTCGCCCTTCTTGATGCCTGATTGCGCTGACGCACAAATGACCATTTTGGTCAACTACATTGGTAATACTTCTGAATGTAAAACTTTGAGAAGAAAAAAATACCATATCCACTGAATGATAACAACGTATAATCGAATCGAACTCTAACCTACTCAACCTTCCCCTTCCCACCTAAATTGCAACAGAAAACCGGGTCAAATTCTAACTAATTGAGATAAGGAAGATGGTTGCCGGTAGGCTATGAAGCACGGACATGGGTGCATTACGGGTGTGGATACGCCAATACGGCATTTTTGACAAATTTAGGATACGGGTGTGGCGGGGATACAAAAAAATTTCAATGTATTTTTTTAACTATCTATACGTAGTATTGAATTCCTAAACAAACAAGGGACCATTTGAATCTTAAGAACGTGCACAAAAGGATATGTGGCGCAATTTAATTTAACGATTATACAACAGTACAATACTATCAAATACATAATAACCACGACCAGATACATCATGATAGAAGTAGCATCAAAATTTCAAAAGTAGGCAGCAGCAAAAAAATGCATATGAACACTGCATATTGTCACAGTGAAAAATAATGCATATGAAAAAAATGCAACTGAAATAATCTGAAACAATGTGTATTGTCACACTGAAACAATCGTCACACTGAAAAATCCATCCAAGTCACAAGTCACAACCCACAACCCACAAAGAGAGAGGAAGACAAAGGTATAGCGTAGAGCAAAGAGAGAGGAAGATAGAACTTCACCTCTCGAGAAATACTGCCGGAGGTGAGAACCCGTCGTCTCCGGTGGTCGAGGGTGGTTGCCGATCTCTCTCTCTCTCTCTCTCTCTCAGTATCTCCCCTCTTCACAGATCTGCCGGAGTTGAGTGCCCATCGTCGCCGGTGGTCGCCTCCTGGGTCCCGCCGCAGCTGCTCTGTCTCTCTCTCAGTCTCCCCTCTCTTCACAGGTCTGTTCATTAGGTTTTGTATAGGTTTTTTATTTACGTTTTGACCCTCAAAACTTCTATTCTATGTTTTGACCCCCAAAAGTTCTTTTGAAAATTACTCCGTACGTTTTAACTCTAAAAGTATCCTATACGCACCGACCCATATCTCATCCGCACCCTAACATCACCTGATTTTAACAAATAAACAAAATAAAATGGATACGCACCCGATAAGCACTAGACCCCGGTGATTCACCCAAATTGAAGCACCCATGCTTCAAAGCTGGTAAGCCTGTCCATGGGCCGGGTTGGGCTGGTTTATTGGGTTCATATAAGAAAGTATAAAACCTTACAAATGACCCGCCCAGGCCTGACGGAGGGACTGTCCTGGAGCAAGCTTAGCCATCCTTGTGGCAGGAGCCTTACAACAGGTCACTTGAAAGCTGACTACTGACACAATCCCAGATCTGACTCAACCTTCGCCCAGCTCGACACTGATCCATATTTTCAAAAAAAAAATCTTCACTAATTTTCAATTCATGACTTTTTGTTGTGAATATATAGATTAACATAACAAAAATTAGCAAAGTTTTCTTATAGTCTTGAGCTATTTTGATTACCACAAGATAGGTAATAATGTGTTGGTCGTACATTGACATGCTTTCTTGGGTGATTTTATCTTTCCCTATGTGTCTGATTAAACATAAAACCGAAAAAATAGCCAAATACACATTTGATCTGCTTTCTTTTTGCAAACTACTTTTATACCCTAACTCTGCCAAAACTGCTTCTCGTAATTC